>VWZX01009193.1:995948-1132568 GCA_013399015.1 Galbula dea | reverse complement strand
TAGCGTTGCCGCTGACCGCCACGGCCAGCCCACTGAGGCAGGCCAGGCAGAGAGCGGCGAGGGAGAGCGCAAACAGCCGGCCCATAGCGGCAGTGCAGAAAAAAAACGGCGGCTCGTGCTCCTCGTCGCTTCGCTTTTCTCCGATCAGAGCCGCTTCCCTCAGACCCTCTCCGCGCTCGCGCACCCTCTCGGCGCCGTGGCCCTGCCGCCCTGCCTCCCTTCCCGCCGTCACGTGAACGCCGCTGCCTCGAGCTGGCACCGCCCCCTCCCCGCGCGGGCCGACCGAAGCGCTCGGGACGGTGCACACGCTGCACCCTCCAGCCTCCACGCGACCCACGAATAATGGCACAGACCCCGGCAGGGCGCGGCGCTTCTTCCCCACGTGACACCGCCCCGACCGCTCATTGGATGTCGTCATGGCGGTGGGCGGGGACAGCGAGCGGAGGGCCTCCGGCCTCCCCCCCCCCCTTCCCCAGCGCCGTGAGTGAAGGGAGGAGCGGGAAAAGGGCGGCAGGAGGGGAGGTGTTTGCTTGTTCCCGCTCTGCCGCGGCGGGACAACAGCCGTTTGCGGGGGCAGCACCTAGCGGCACAGAAAGGTGTCGTGATCGGTGCCAGCCATTAGGCACCCAGCGAAGGCCGGCCGCTGCCTCTCCCTCTCCCTCTCTAGTGGGATGTCCGCTGGCTATGGGGGCCTGCGCTCTGCGGCCGCTCCTGGCGGGGAGGGGGTGATGTGAGGGTGCGGGACGTTGTCGAGATTGCTCATGGTGGAGAAGTTTGGGATTGTCCATGTTGCCCAGCCCTGGCCTGGCCTCGCCTGCAGTAGCTGGAGCTCCTTAGCCAGGCCCTGAGTCGCAGATGTGCAGCCTGTCCTCTGACCTGCTGCGACATTCCCAAAAGTAGCTGAGGTAGAATTGCTCCTGCTTCGTTACCTTGCTCTCACAACACTTCAGGCAGCAGCTGTTGTGCCCCTGCAACTCCAGTTTCTTGCAGTGGATTTCTCTTGCAGAGCAATTGCCAATGGTATGATGTTCAACTCTTCCCCCATCACCCTTTTCTACCCTGAAAAAATGTAGCTAATAGTACCTAATAGCAGTTTAAATAAATATGACTCAGTAATAACACAGGAAGCTTAGCAGTCAGTGTGGCACGCTTAAAAATTGTTGTCCAGCTATGCTCCAGTCAGTGCTAGTGACATCACAGGTGGGAACACCACACTGGAAGTTTGGGTAGGTCCATGATGAAATATGTCCATATTAATAGAAGGGAAGCATGGTAAAAATTGTAACCCTTATCTTCAGTATTGTCACCTCCTTCTGCATGGTATGGAGCACCTGAAGAAGAATGTTTGCACACCTCATCACTTCTTTTGGTGCAGTGTTAGGTTTGAGGTTGGTCTCTATGATGTTAAGGGTCTTTTCCAACCTAAATAATTCTGTGATTCCCTCCTGACTGCTGGGGAGCGTTCCCCCTCTACCTGTCATATTCCCTGTCTCTCTCTGGCCTTTGTTTTCCCCGGAGAAAGCTTGAGTCAATGTATATAATGAACAGTGGACTCTGCAAATAAATATTTGTGTAAACCTGCCTCGACATTTTGTGCAATGCCAGCACAGGCAAATGCTGGGAAACCAAGACAAACATCCATGCCTGCTTGAAATCAAGAGCCAAGATAGAGCTATAAAGCAAATTTTAATATGGTCCTGATTTGAGAAAGGCACCATCAGAACGAAGACAGATTAAATGGAAGGGTTATAATCAGGAAAACTCACACTGATTTCTCCTAAGTGTGAGGTGGACTTGGGCAGTAAAGAGGAAACCACCAAATAAATCCCTGGCTTCATCTTCCATTTTACTTTCTTTCTTGAAGGTATTTTATTGCAAGAGCCAAGAGCCCAAAACAAATTCAGAAACTTGAAGGCAAGCTACCTATCATGACTATGGTGTGAGCTCCAGAAAGGTCTGTAGAACTGTCAGCAATACATAATTTGGGTGTAAAGCTTTCTGACAAGCTTCTGTACTGTTATATATTGTGGTGCTTCTGCTAGTGGGCAGGATGACTAATGCTTGGCCTTCCTGCAAAGGAGCCATACAGTGGAGATGAAAAAAAGGGCTGCAAAGAAAAGAGCAGAGACTCAGGTTTTTGACATGAACAGGAACCTCATAGCAGCTGCAGTGAAATGACCAAACATGTTTGGGTGAATGTTAATGTCAGTGACTTCTGACTTCAGTTCTGAAAACTAATAAGCCAACTGAAATCACACAGTTATCTTTCACTCTGCATGTGCCATTTACTGGAGTGTTACTGTGAAATACTTCAGTTATTCATGCAGTATGATTAAAGTTGCTGGCTTTTTATTGAGAATAAATAATTTTCACATTCATTATTTAAATCCTATGTTTCTGTTCTAACTTTGAAAGCAGCATGTAAAATAAATTGAGGAGCAGCACAACTAGATATTCACTGCAGGGAGCATTGAATATGGGAGTTTCCTGTGGCTTCCACTCATCCCTTCTGACCATGCTTGCAGAGATTTTTATTTCCTCTGGGACAGGGGTCTCCTACTGGGATCAGGGTTTGATTCGCAGGATCTCTTGTGATTTCAATGGACATGTGGCATTATTTGAACTCATTTTTCCTTTTTTTTTGCAGTTCTTGTGGATTATGATATTGAATGTATCTTTAGCAGTTATAGTGTTTTATGAGGGATGCAGTGGCAGTTCAGTTGATACGCTGAACACATGAAGAGTCATGATTGCTGCAATCTGCATTTCATGAGGACTACATACTAAAAAGTCCTTTTGAGAAGGAAAAGAAATGAGAGAGATATTAAATGTGATTGATAAAAGACTCTAATCAGTGCATATATATATGGAAAAACTGGGAGAAAATTAAGTACCATATAAAACAGAACTAAATATACCAGCAGGGCAAGAATTACAGCTACAGCACATCTCCACAAGTGAGTGAAAACATGTCTGTCATGTAATCCTAGGGGCTGGTGGGAATCCAAATGAATGATAAATGTGGTTTGTCTGTTTTTTCTTAAAGTCAGCATCTTGAGACTTTGTTGCAGCAGGCAGTCAGCAGGGTCACGGCAGTCTGGTTTGTTGTTGTTGGATTTAAAATATCACATTCATCACTGTAGTCTTTTTTCCTTGTGCTGTTATGTACTTAGTGGTTAGTAATGGCATTTACTCTGTTTTGAATCTGAAAGGAATTCCAAGCACTGCATTACTGGAAATTTATGTAAAGTCCTTGGCAAAGAAATGTGTACGACCTAAGGGTCTGCAGATGTCCATTTTAGGGAAGCACATTTTAAGTGCAGTAATTGCCCAGGATTTGCAGCAGATCGTGTTGTGTATCAATTGGTGCTTGGCAAGATGTGGTAATAGGGCTTTTGAAGAGGTTCCAGCGGAGGGCACTGCAGTTTGGGATGGCAGCAATGACTAGAAAAGGAATTTAGTAGATAAACTGAAGGGAACATATATTTGGTTCAGTTTGTAAACATTTGTTCTCATTTCCAAATTGTCATTTCACCTGTGTAGATAGAGAAGTGTGTGTGAAGTGTAAATACCCAGTGGCTCTTTTAACAAGGAAAATACACCAGCCAGAGAGGTTTCAGGCAATTTCATCCCATTATACAATGATGCATGATTGGATTCTGGTGCCATTCACTGCCTCTGTAATCGTTCAGAAAGGATGCATCGATTTCTGTGCTCAGAGCTTCGGAACCTTAGTTAATCCTTTCATTGGGAGGTAGGCATGGGAGTAAATCCTGCTGCAGAGGCATCTGATCCGGGCTAGATACAGCCCCAAGGCACATACAAGGTGCACATGATGTGCTGTATGATGTCTGAGTGTGTGTTTAAGGTGTCCATGTGTCTCTCCCCAGCAGAAATTCTGGATGAGGACATTGGCACCTGCACTGTACAATAATCCACTTGCCTGGGGCAAAGCAGGGTGGAGCTGGGGTGGAGCTGTGTCTGGTGCCCTCTCAGACACGCTGTGATATAGGCTCAGCCCCACCAGGATAGTGTTTAACAGGCTGTTTTTAACATAAGGAACAGGTAAAAATATATATCTGCAGAGTGCTAGTGAGGATGTAATATCACTAAAAGATGTTTCTTAGCTCTTTTAGAGATAGTGGCACAGGCCAAGATTTTAGCCTAAGGCAAGCCAAAGGGAGATGTCTTGAGAAGAAGAATGGAAGGCAGCAGGTGAAGGTGAGCTGGGGTGGCAGAACTAAACATTTTACCTGTGCAGCTGGGACCAACCACAGAATGAGGTCAGGCTGGTTTAAGTAACCAAAGAAGAATAAGGTTAATGTTTAGACAGAGTCTTCCTGCAACAGTACATCCTTTTGCTGTGTTGGTAACTTGCATTTTTCTGTTCAATGGGAGGTGGAATACAGCAGTGGGCTCTTGGCTTTTGCCAGGGCAGGAGCATGCAGTTCCTAGGAGCATGGCTGGCTGGTAAAAGATGGATAAAAGATGGCCAGCCTGGGAGCTTTTTAGGAAGAGGAATCTCAGGAGGGGCTCCACGACTTTTTCTCCATATATGTTTTTAGGCCAAGGCTCTTGCATCTCGCCCCCACCTGAGCTGCAGCCCCATGGGTGTTGCAGCCCTCACTATGTCTGGCCTTGGGTCACATTGACCCAACCTCCAGCTCTCATTGTGCCCTAATGACCTGGACCAGTGCTTCTTCCCTCACACCATCTGAGGTACAGGCATAATTTAGCTCAGTTGAGCTGGCCACCCATTACTGCTTCTTAACTTCCTTGACTTTATCAGAATTACAGTATCAACATTCTTTCTATTAAGTTTGTAAAATCATTCCACTTACCCATTTACTTCATGCAATAGCTGTATCATTCTGACCCATTTGATACATGCATAGTTCATATTTTCAGTACAGTTCTTTCAAAATGAGTTCTTTGGAGTACCTTTTTCCTCCCTGGAATTGGTGGCAGGAACTCTTGTCTCTGACTTACAGCTGAGAGTCAACAGTGGTTTGTTGTTTCCCAAGCTAAGTGTTTCCCAAGCAATAAGTAAATGAAGGACAATAGCAGAGAGCTGTAGCCATGACAGTCTAAAAAGGAAAGTGAGGCTGGTCTGTAGGAAGATGGAAGGCCCACCTGGTGCAACTAAAATGGACATACACTTTGGAGATCCCAGGGCTTCCCCAGATCAGTGTGAAGCACCTCTGTAGCTGAGGAGCCACACTAACAATTTCTATTGGCCTTAGCAGCCCTCCTGAGCCAGATTCAGAAACCCTCTGACCTCAGAAAGGTCAACTACATCGTAGTTAAAGATTTAATCCTCCAAATTTTATCTGATCAGTGCTTCAATTAGTAAGGGTTCAAAATTGGAGCCTACTGGCCTTGCAGTTTTAACACATATGCCTGTACAAAGAAAATAACTTTGTACATAGTCTGAGGGTTTCTTTCATCCCTTTTCACTTAGAGAAGTTTCTAAGACAGTGTTTTGCTGGAGTAAGAAGCTCAGCATAAAACTCTAATAAAGCAAAACTGGAAAGATACCAATTTTTCTAACAGCAGTGACATATTACATGAATAAAACTATGTGTAATCAGGTAAGATAGTAGTTTTCTCAGGATGCAGGTTGCTGCCATCTGCCCTTTATGGAAAAGAGGGGGTTTTTGATATGGTTACTGAGAAGGGAACTTCTCCAGCTGGTAGCAGCCTTCATCTCTCTGTCTGCAGACTGCCCCTGAATTTCCTGGCTTTGTTTGGAGACCCTCTGCCTTGCCTCTGGACTTGTGTGTCCTCTGGATCCTTGTGCACACCAGTTCTTTCTTCTGGCTCTCTCAGAGGAGGCAGTGCATTCGTAGTGACTTGATCAGATATGTAAGTTACAGTAGAAAATATGGCACACAACATCACTTTGGATCAATGTTAAGACAATTTGTCCTTTCCTGTTTTATTGTTCATCACCTTCAGCTCCTTAAGCATTTCTCATTTGCAGGCACTGGGGAACCAGGGTTGAAAGACACACTCTTTTAGGTGACCTCCTTAATACTGGGTGAAAGATGTTACCACATTTTTCTGGCAGTGTGCTGTCATGACCAATGCAAAAGCAGTAATTGTGGCTTGCCTCAGGGATCATTATGCCCAAGATCAAAATATTTCCTGATTGTACCCTCCTCTTCTCGTTATAACGTTTTCCACATGGCACAACTTCAACCAGTTGTCCCCTGCTCCCTCACCCTGCATGGCTCTCCTATATCCCAAGTGAATGACACTCTCCATGGTGTACATCCAGCCACCACGCTTGTTAACAGGTCTGTGAGTTTTAGCACAGGATCTGCTCTCTGATACTTGACATGACCAGATGTTTGTCTGCTCTGAGAGATCATGAACACTTCCCATTGCCAGAGCATCAGTTTTGGCCTCTGACTGCTGCTCAGATCGGGTCATCTGGACTTGAAGCACACACTGTGCTCCAGCTCAGTGTCTTGTGAAGACACTGGGGTACAGCCATGCTACAGAGAAGATCTGCCATGGGTGACCAAGCCAGCAGTAAATAAAAAATGAATTAATTGTTCTCTTAGCATTGTCCTCTGTAACCCACAGAGCTAAAATTACTTTTCTGACTTTTATCTTTACATATCTGAATACAATTTAAAATCCTTGCAAAAAAATAAGAGCCACTAGCCTCTGTCCTAATACTGAGCTTGGAAGCCATACACTTCCGTAGTAATAGTCTTTATTACTTAGGAAAAGTAATTTGTCAGGAAGTGTGTTATTTAATGAAGAAAATGCAACACTATATTTTCATTTTTGACCTAGAACTATGGAGTGAAAATAATTACTCTCTAGGCAGTTTAATTGTTTTGAAATGTTCCTACAGAGGACTTAGTTCCTGTATAGTAGTCTATATATAGATTGCAGGATTCTTTAGAAAATAGGATAAAATATGTTAAAGGCTCCTTAGCTAGCTATAGACATACAAAGGTATTTTAGGTTAAAGAATCTTTTTTGGTTGTGTACCATAAGTAAAGAAAAACCTAAATCCTCTTGCTAAAATTAAGACTATCTCTCTACTCAGAGCATGTGGAGATCACTCTGTGTCTGTGCCCTCTTCAGACATTCAGTTAAACATTTGCTCAGTTGTCAAATTCATTCCCATTTAGCAAATAAACTGAGGATTGTTACTTTTCGTAGAATCTGTGGGCTTAAGCCCAGACAAAACTAGGTCTCCTCTAATACTTCTCTAATTCAGCCTTTCCCACCTTACACTGGTGGTGTTTTGTGGGGTTTAGTGATTCATACAGTGAGCTGAGGAGCAAAGGTCACTCGGCACAGTGCTCTTTGCAGGGCTGGAAAAAGAGGCGAGAGAGCTGTACCCTGACAGTGCCCCTGTAGCCCCAGCAGAGCAGGGCTGGTTTAGCCTTCTATCTGCATCCGAGACCAACAAATGAATGCTCTTTCCTTTGAACTTCCAATGCACTTGGTGACAGCCTCTCTTTCCAGGCTGCATTTTGATCTTCCACATATTTTCTCTTCTTTTAATGCTTATCTGCCATCCTTTGCTGAAGCCATCCATGCCCAAGCTCTGTGCTGCACATCTAAGAGATCTTGTGTGTGAGAAATCACTGACACTAGCAATCAGTGGACCAGGTTGCCCAGAGAGGTTGTGGAAGCCTGATCCCTGGAAGCTTTTAAGACAAGGCTTGATGGGGCCCTGGGCAATCTGATCTAGTGGATGGTGTCCCTGCCAGGCAGGGGGGTTGGAACTAGATGATCTTTAAGGTCCCTTCCAACTCTGACAGTTCTATGATTGTCTATTATATATTTGTATCCACACATAACCTTAACATTTCCCAATTTGCAGTAACTTTATAAACAATATTTTTCTGGTTTAGTGGCTATAGTCACATTTTTGTTATTTGAGACTACCTGCAAGAAATAACTTCAAGCTTATGCCTGCTCTAGTAGTTCCTGGTTTTGGCCTGATGCAGCCCAGCCTGATTTCAAGGGCGTTACTTTTAGTTTTACAGTAGTCTGTGCAGGATCAAAGGTTTGTCATCCAGACAGGTTGCAGTCCTGCAAACATACTTTTTCTCCTTTCTTCTGAGGTGTCTGAGTTGCCATATACAGACTGCATCTGGTATCTGAGCTATACAGGGCAAACTTGGCAGGGCAATTGTGTTGTGGAGGTTGTGGCAGAGACAGAATTTAGCTTTATCCCTACAGGTGTGTATCCATCTGTCTACCTATGCTTTAGCTATACCTGCGTTTTATCATACCTGCTTGTGACTATATAATCATATTAACACCATTTTCCATACACTGTAGACTAGCACTGATATGTTCACCAGTCTTTTTCTATACTCTATAAAAGTGCTTGTTTTATAAACTGTTAAAGATTATGAACGTTTCTTTAAGCTAAAAGAACATTTCCAAGCCCTTCACATGTGCAAAAAGTGCTTTTATTTTTGTCTTAAGTGAAAGCCATCAAGGTCTGTAAAAAGCTGAGTAGAAAAATAGTGCTCTACCTTACAGCAAGCAGAAAATCCAGCTGGCAATCACGGCTCAAAGGTCCCACAGTTAATAATCCTGCAGGCTACTGTAGGCCTTTCATTATGTGTAGGTACAGTTTCAAGCCTCTGGAGGACCTCTGTGCCCTCGATCACTTGCCTACAGGAGGGAGAAAGTGCACATAAGAACAGTTTCCATCTGGAGCCAGCTCTGCAGCCTCCACCTTGTATAGAGCCATAGCAAACCCAGGCACCTGTTTCCTACTTACAGACTGCACCCACTCTGCTGTTTAAAAAGTTGTTCTTCCCAGTGGAGTTGCAAACCCCACCAGTTCTTGAATAAGTAGCCTCTAGTTGATATTTTAGGAGAGGTGAAAATACTATGGCTTTATGCAGCTATATTTATTTAAAGAAATATGCAT
Organism: Galbula dea; assembly: GCA_013399015.1. Taxonomy (NCBI): domain Eukaryota; kingdom Metazoa; phylum Chordata; class Aves; order Piciformes; family Galbulidae; genus Galbula; species Galbula dea. Next base: position 1,123,648 of record VWZX01009193.1, on the reverse strand, counting down.
TGTACCACGTCCCAGCTACAAATGGCCACTAGTTTTGAGGAGAAAGAAGTCAAGAGACACACAGAAGTGGCAGTATTAGAAGTAACTCCCTGAGAAATACCTTTCCTGAAAACAGTCCAAGATTTTCAGCCTGTCCTGCTCCCATACTGTGGGAGCATGAGCTATATCTCCTGCATGTGTTGGCACAGTGATGGATGCCAGCAGTGCTCTGGAAAGCTTCATACTTTATCCCATCCCACCCTATCCCATCCAGTATGGTGGTACCAAGCAGGAAGGACACTGCAGGTGGCCCTTGCCCAAGTGAGGACATCAGAAGGACTAAGCAGAACAGATCTGGAGCTCAGGGCAACAGTCTTCTTTATTACATACTTGAAAATCTAAAATCCTTAACAGAGCTAGCCCTATACATTAGCCTACTAACAACAAACTTCTAGCAGACATTCACTAAAATAATTTATTTCAGCTCATGAAGGAAAGCAGACCCCAGGGCCTTCGCTCAACACCCCCTTGTCCATCAGGGCCCACTTTTGGCTGACACAGAGCATGGATTTGTAGCCTTTGTGCTGGATTTTCCAGCCCAAGCAGCCCGGGCCAGGGCAGAGAAAGGAGGGGTAAGTGTCATTAGGTACTTGAAATCTGCCTTATCCGTCCTCCTGCTGGCCAGAGGCACGTGCATTGCAGCTGCCCTAGGGATTTCGTGGATACCTGCTCCTGGGCAGCCACGTCCTGTGGGGCCAGGGCAACCTCCTGTGCAGTGCAGTGTCAGCAAGCTTCTGTGCACCTACCCAAAAGCCACATACTTTTTGTCCAGGTAGGGAGTTGGCTGGAGGGTGATGTAGAACTGGGAGGCGTTGCTGTGGGGGCCCTTGTTGGCCATCCCGAGGACCCCTCTTCCCTTGTGACGGACAGAGAAGCATTCATCTAGGGAAAAGAGTTCAGGGATGAAAGGCTACAGCTGTGTCTGATGCTAGTCACTGTACAGCTCCCTTTTGCTGACTCCCCCAAGATCCCCTTTCCTTTTTCCCCACTCTCCCTTTGCATTCTCCTTTTCCCCAAAGGTCTCATTGAGTCTCCTGTGAACCAAGTCTGTTTCGAATCAATGTCCTTCCTAGAAAGGACTTCCCAGTATTGCCCGGTGCTTGAGCCAGTAAAGAAGCTAGTGACAAGCATGCATGAAAAAGCACTCTAGGTATTTCTGAATGTCAGAGCCACAGTAACGATACCTGCAGCTTCCCATTGTCATTCTGTAATGCCTCTCACCAGAGGAACTTGGGGCACTTAGCATGGCATTTCCCCACAGCTACTTGGGATTACTCTCACTGTACAGATGAGGAAGGCAGGAGGCAGAGCTGATGCTCCAAGCACAGCCTCTGCTCTGCCTCCCTTCATGCCACTGCCTGCGGTGAAGAGGACAGGATCCCCCCATGAGCACAGAGAGGGCTGTGAGGGCAAGAGAGAACATGCCTGGCTGAGGCAAGATGCCTTGCTGCTGCCAGCACTCGGCAACTCACATAGGAGGGTGAGTGGGAGATTTCTTCAGCCAAATAAAAAAGACAGAGCTGAATAAATGGAGAGCAGGTATTTAGTGAAGGAAGCCAGGATGCTCCCAGAATGGGAACCTTGTTCCAGGATGAGGAGAGGAGGCAGGCAATGGGAGTGAGAGCTGTGAGGAGGCTAAGAAAATTCTCCAAGCTGGCTGAGGAAGGACTGATCAGGGAGAGATTAAATGGTTCTCAAGAAAGATGACTGGGGAAGGATAGGCATTAGGTGTGCTTGGGTCAGGGGGGCAATGGCAAGGGCCTGATTCCTTTTCCTCTGAGGTGAGGAGCAGGGAGTCCACTGCTCCTCACCTCCTCCATCACCTGTCTCTGACTTGATCACCCTGAGCAGCCAAGAGCCTCAGTGAGCTCTCAACAAGCTTGAAGGAAACAATAGAAATATTGTTCTCTGATTTTTTTAAAATTCTTTTTACCTTGAGTGCTCTTCTCAGAAACTAGTTCATAAAAATGGTAATTAAATTTTAACTGAACAGTTAATTCCCCTGACTGCTGCCTTGTGGTTTGCAAAATAACTACAGCAAACTAATTTTAGAGGAGGATGCTTTGTCCTATGACGTGATGAACCAGTCCAAGTGATTCTCTGTAATTACCTCAGTCCTTTCAGCTCATTACAGTAAAATGTGGCTGCATCCCATTAACTTCAGCAAACGTTGCAGTGGCTGGATGAGTGCCAAGCACGGAGTCTCCCAAAACATTACTGGCTGACAGAGGCATCTCTCACCCTTTTCAGATATCAAAGATATTTGTCCTCTGCCCTCAGTGTAAAATAGTTTTGTGGGAAGTACTGGGAAAGCAATCTAAGCCTTAAAATAGAAAGACATACCCAAGGGAACACTTTTCTCAAGGATGCAAAGCAACTGTTAGTTAAAAAGAGGGAGGGGCAGAATTTGCAATCCTCTCCTTTAATACATCAACATGTGGAGTATGTACAATATGGGTAATAAAACTCTTCCAGGACACTTCTAGCGTTGACAGAGTCCAAATTAAATTCACCTTAAAATTACTTAAGACATTTTTGACACATTGTCACCTTCCCACATGACATGGGCAACATCTTTCCTTGGTAGCATAGGGAAAGAACAAGCTCTGGCTGGAGTAGGAGGAGGAGGATGGAGCTGGGAGCAAAACACTGCGTGCTGGCCTAGGGCTTTGTGCCACAGTGCACATGGGGCCATAGCTCTCCTGAAGGCAGAAGTACCTACACATGCTCAAACTCACTCTCCTGAAGGTGGAGGTACCTACACATGCTCAAACTCATGTTCCTCCGTGGACACTTTCAACCTGAGTGGAAAGCGTGAAGGGTGGGTGATGTGCACTAGCACAGATCCATTGGATAGCATTGCTGGAAAAGAGGATTCACAAAATTTAAATCCTTGATGACATCCATCTGCTTTGCAACCAATATAACAGCCAGTCCTGGTTTTTTTCCAGCTTATGTTCTTTCTGAGATGTGCATGACCCGAAGAGTCTGGGCTTGCTGCTATTGCAAGAGCTCCAGCGTCAAAGAAGAGACTTTGACCCTTCCTGCCCACTCTAGGCAGCCTGTGGCATTTACTGCCCTCAATCCCTCATGCTGGGCCTCCACTTCCAGCAGCTTTCCTGCTTGCCAGCGCTTCGACTTGGCCAGGCAGAGTGGGCTAGTGACCCTCCTCTGGCCAGGTTTTGCTCCACCTGTCCCAGGGCCTCTCGTGTGCACGCTCTTCAGCATCTTGGGGAAGAAAGTTTTCAGCTACACTTGGCAGTTCTGATCTCATTGTTGGCTGCTGCCCAATCAGCTCAGATGTCACCTCATAGCTTTTGTGTTAAGGGAACATAAATCAATTTCAGAAGTGCTGTAACTGTCACAGAATGTCTTTCTGGGTTGCATTTAATCTCAACAGAAGATCCCAAATGTCTATGTCAATTATATGGGTTGTTTTTCATAAATATTACAACCTACAGTATCCTCTTTTCTTTATGCTCCATTACTTTATACCACTGTGGGGGAACATTTTTTGTTAAACTTAGCTCATATTTATCATTTTCAACTTTCATGGTTTTCTTTGAGGTTCAGAAGTAACTCCCCTTACATCTGCAGAGTCATGTAGCTGCTGGCAGTGATGCCTATATGTGTGCCAAGCCTGAAAAGCTGCCTGAGGTCCAGGAAATCTACAGTGAAAGCCAACTTATGCCCATTGTGTTAAATACATTTAAACAAGTGGTATGGGGTGTCTGTGGAACTTTAGCTAATGCACTTCTGCATTTCCACGGTCCTGTCTGCAAAGATGAATATTCACAGTTTGAAGAAGGCATTGGCTGACCATCAGCCCTCATTTAGGCAGAGAGAGAAGGGGCTGGTGGGGCTGAGCCTTGGGCAGGGGACATCAGAAGAGGGGGACAAGGTTACAGATCAAAAAATGACTTCACAAAAGCAGTCTTGATCATGCTAATACAAGCAGATAATAATTCTGACTGGAAAACAAACCCTTTTGCTTTAAGGAGATGAAAGGAAATTCCCAGGTTATTCTGTAAATACAATCATATCCAACTTGATTTTGGTGGAAATTAGCCATTTGCACAGTAAGGTAACTGAGGAAACATACCTTCAAAGGTGGGACCATAAATTGACTCTCCTCCACCTCCCTTTCCAGTTATGATGTCTGTGAGGTAGAGAAAAATGACCATTAGAGACCAGATTTATCAGAGGCATTATTAGGGTTGTCAGTGAGCAGCTCAGCCGAGGTCAGATGTATGGGTTGGGGAGCAGCTGCATCCATCTTTCTGTTTGATTACTGAAATGATAACAGGCCTTTGGGAACAGCTCTGCTTCCATCCCAAGAGACACTCTCTCTATGGAGAACCATTTCACATGATGCAGTTCATCAAGGTCCCTCTGAAACTATCTCAACTGAGAATATAGCATCTCCCCTCCTGAAGAGCTCCTGTTTCCAGAGGACACCTGGAAACACACCTCCTCCTTGGATCCACTCGTTTCTCACGAGGCGATGGAAAAGGCAGTGTTTGTAGGTGAGCTCTCGGCCGTCGCGGGGAGATTTTGCTCCTCCAGAGCACAGGGCACGGAAATTCTCACAGGTCCTGGGACATACATCTGAAAAGAGCTGCAAAAGCAAGAAGAGGGAAACTGGTATGAAATTCTTAGTTAGCAACATACGAAATTCCTAGCTGATGCCCACCAGCCAGATTCGTGTCCTCCTTCCTTCAGCAGGTGAAGCCACCACGCTGGATGTGCTTCTTCCTTTTGCTGTTCTCCTCTGTCACATACCTCAAACAGCAGCCTTCCAATGGGCTGTTCCTCAATGGCTATCTCCAGGTATACAAACACGTGCTGTGTAAGACAAAACCAAAAGTAGTGGTGGAAAGGCCAGCTCTCTGTGCTGCACTTGCTTCCTAACACAGGCCAGCTGCCAGCCTGAATGGTCTCCTTGGCAGGAGGTGTTCCACATTGGTTTCTCCAGCCCCAGCTCTGGCCCCAACACTGCAGGGCAGAAAACCAAAAAAATGCCACTACTGTCCCCACTCTCCTTCCCCCTCATGGTACTGGTCCTTTCATCTGCCCACCTCTCCAGCCACTTACAGACCTTTCCCCCTTCACGTAAATCAGTGCCACTTGCCTGGCTGTTTCTCAGATGTTTGGCATAGAAATCCTCAGCAATCGCTTGGTAAAGTGCCTCAGGCTTGAAGTCACAATAGCTCCACTCATCGTAAGACCACTTGAGCAGCTGCTTCTCATCCCCCAGCAGCTGGCCATCAAGGAAGCACATCACCGAGGAAGCATATGCCCACACCTCACCTCTCAGCTCCTGCATTTTACAGGGACAACAAAGCCTCTGGGGATTAATTACTCACTTAGTGAAGAAGCAAGCAGTAATAATTCACCAGAGGTAAGGGAGCCTGTGGTATTTTTATGCCCTCCCTACTTTTCAAACCACAAATCCCATCAGGTGGAAGGGACTGGCCAACAGCTTTCAGTGAGCTGTGCTGACATTGCATGATGTACCTTAAAGGTCTGGATCCTGCTGCTACAGGACGTTACTGTGAGAAGAGTCATCTGGGTATCACTTTGGGAGCAGCTAGAACTGGAAAAGCACCTGAAGAGCCCCATTCTGACTGGAAGGTCTCAGAGAATGTTAAATAAATTGGGGTGGAAGAGCTCACTTCCAAAATCTGTGGATGGCAGTGAGCTGGAAGAGGCTGCAGCCCCAAGAGTTACCTTCTTTTTCCCCTGTAAATATTCATGCCAGGTAAATTCTACTAAAGGCTGTATCACAGGATCTGCAAACTTGCTTGGAAACTTCAGCTTCAGAGCCTGTATTTTCAAGGTAAGAGAAAAAAAAATTGCTCAGAAGCAGTTTAGTACCCACAACCTGTCCTATCATAGCTTCTACTTCCCTCATGAGGTACAACAAAAGCCAAGTTCTAATCCAGTTATTGCTCTGCACCCCTCATGCCTCTGATGTAGCTCCTGACACTTGCAGAAGTCTATGCAAACTGCTCTCAATCTCTGTTTGTGGATGTAGCAGCTGTTTTTCCATGAAGGGCTGCTTCACAAGTATCACTGTATTATACTGGTACTCCCTCCACCCCTCCCCAGCATGTGAGATGGATGTAAGCAGTGAGGTATTCAAAGATGCTGCTCAGCATCATCAGCTGCATTTTTTGCATGCATTTTGCATGCCTGGGGAGTCACAGTCCTCTGCTGACCCAGGAGACTTGGCCCATGGCCTTGGGGCAGGCGAGAGGCTCAGTGAAAGCTGCAAGGTGAATATTTCCAGTCCCTGTTGCTTGTACCATTGCCTCAGGAGCGCACCACTATTTAGGCATAGGACATTCCTGTCCATGGATTTAGTTAACCTCATCTCCATATGGGCTGGGGCACACAAGAGCCACAGGCTGTGGCTTGAAGCTATCTGAGCTGGCCTTAGAAAGAATAAAACAAAGAAGTGACTTTCTGTTCAGCTCACAGTGTCTGCTGCTATCATTAGGATAGTGGCTGGGGAAAATAAAAGGAAAAAAGCCAAGGGGCACATCCTCCCTGCAGCTGCTGGCTTGGCTTGGTTTGTCCTTAGCTCTACTGATCGATGGCAGAGCTTCACCAGCTCTAATTAATGCTGACAATGAAGCCTGAAAGATAAACTCTTACAGGCAGGGAGGGCACAAAGCTCAGCTTCTCCTGAAAAGTCCATGAAACCCTGTGAGGTTTGCAGCCTTCTGCTTTCTCATCTGCACCCACAGAGCTGCACTAAGGGATCTGTCACAAGCTGCTGAGCAAGTTGGGCAGAACTGTGATGTGCATGACATCTTATCCAGCACTGCACAGCGACGAAGTGTCTCGGAAGTGCGGGAACCGGGAAGTGAGGATGCTGCAACAGAGACACCCCCTCCACCCCGCTCCCGCCCCGGGAGCTTGGAAAGCCTCGGTGGTGGTGCCTGTGCCTGCACCTGCCAGCAGCAAAGAGTAACACAGAAACCTGACATTTGGAATATTTTCTGCCCGAGAGCTGCCATCGAGCGCAGACAGTCCTCTGCTTATTTACTTCCAGCTGCACCACTCCCACCGCTCCCAATCCGGACCAGGGCTGAACCCCAAGCATTACCTCTGCCGTGCACTTGGCGATGTGAAAAGCTGGGTCCTGGAGCAGCCCGACCACCGTCACCTGCCGTGGGTCCATGGTGCCCTGGGCACCACAACTCGCCGTCTGTCAACAAAGCCTGGCTCCATGGCGACACAGGAACCCTGGCCGAGGGTGAGAAATGTTCCGCCTTCTCTTTTCCCCTGAAGCAAGGAAAACGAGCTTGTGCAGAAAGCTGAAGGCAGCTCTTTGCAGAGCTCAGGGTGGGTGCTATCAGTACGGACCGTTTACAAGACAGGATGAAGGTCTTGTTGCTAATGGTGCCTAATAGCAGATGCCCAGCACAAAGTGGCAAGAATAAGCAAACATGAGAGCAGTGCTTCCCCATCACTCTCCCAGCCTCTGGTGCACCTCTTCTCAAGGATTTCACAGTACCTTTGTGTTTAATTGCCCTTAGTGGCTCTTTTTTATGTGAATTTCGTTGTTTTTCAGACAAATGTAGAAATTCAGTACCCATAAAATCCCATGGCAATCAGATGTACAGCTTAACTATACCCTGTGTAAAGCATGCAGCTCCTTTCGACCTGGAAATTCCTGCCCACAGCTGTATTCACTGGGCACTGCTGAAACATCCTTCCCACAAGCAGCCGAGGCAGAGAGGTACAGGGCACAGATGGAGCACTTCCAGAGGGGTCCTGGCTCCTGCAACAAAGCCTCGTGCCACAGCAGCAGCTTTGTGCCCTTTTGGCCAATGTAGCACGTGCCAAAGGTGTTGTGTGGAGCAGCTCTAGGATCAGCACAGGCTTCTGCCAGCACAACTGGGTCAGGTCAGACTTTGTCTCTGAGTAAGGTGAAGTTGAGGAGACACTGGTGTTAGAAGTGACAAAACTGAATTATATGACATGTCAAATTTGTGAATGCCTTCATGGAAAAAATCAACCACCAACAAACCTTCATGGAAAAACCACCTTCATTAAAAAAAGAAAAAAATACTGAAAAGAACCCTGTATTTAGCCTTTTAAAATGTCTTTCCTCCTTTTCATACTACAAAACCTAAGTATTAAAAGCAGAGCAATCCACTGCATGTTATTTAAAAAACCCAACAGACTGATGTCTGCATTTTGGAAACCTGCTTCAATTCACAGAGACATCCTCTTTCTGAAATCTGATCCTGCACATACATCTGACTGGCTTCTGTCACTCCTTTTCCTTAAAATACCAAACAAAAACACACCAAAGGAGATGATAACAGGAGACACTGATCATTTCTAGGCAGGACAGGGAACTAACTACAAACATGCTGCTAACAGCCAACTAACAGGCAAAGTCAAGAAGAAAAGCAACAATTAGCCAAGGAAGCATAACATCATTAGCCACCAAGCCAGGAACATCACAAGCTGTACAGGACTGTTGTCTGCAAATTATGATGGGCTTTTTGAAAGAAAGAAATCAAAATAATACAACCAAAATCATAAATATTAAAATCTTGAACTGGAAGACTGTGATTCATTGCAGCCTCTTCCTGTTGACTGTTCTGCAACCTTACTCATAGCACTTAGATGTTTTGCTGGTGATAATAGTTAGCTGGCAGTTTGCTGACACTGCTCTGCTCACCAGCTGTGGCAGATGTTCCATGCTGCACTCCCTTTGGAGTGGGGCACCATTACCATCAATTATAATCCAGAAAGCACCAGAGGTTGCCCAATACATTTGAATGAGGATACTGAAAGCCCTTCAGAGGCCATGCAGCTGATGTTGTTGGAAACACCAACTCCTTTGAACCATGCACATATGCCCTGACACAACAGCTCAGAGTTTTGTTTCTGGGGGATTGTCAGAGTCTTTCCTCACTCCAAACCTCTCCACCTGCTGCAGCTGTGGCCATTTCAATTCCTTTTAGTCCAAGATAGCATGTGGAAGAGACTGAGAAATAGAACAGAATTTTATAGAAATAGATATGTATTTGAGAGAGATTCTCCCACATGAAGGTACTGAAGGGTACTCTGGCAGGAGAGCTGCTAGGGGTCACTCAGCAACACTTTGGTGAGCCAAATGACTACAGCATTTCCCTGCTGAAAGCTGCATAAAGAATAAAGCCATGCTTGTTGAAGACAAATGCCAAATAACTTCACAGCAAATACCTAGAGAAGAAACATTGCACAACTTGTCTGCTGAAGCTGCTGATCCACAACAGCCTGCTGGGATGACTATGGGGAGGGCCACCACCTCTGCTTCACACTGGGCCCTTGGGCTGCCACAGGTCCTTTCTGAGAAACACTCTGCAGGGAACACAGAGCTGTTAGATCACTCAGCAGTCAAAGCACCATGTTTTAAGGAAGATCTGAAATGGGATGAAGCATATAGGACTGTCACAGCAGGACTACAGGTCTGCAAGAAGCAGACTCTTTAATGCCTCTGATGAATAGATAAAGAGGTCCTGAAACCACAGCTATGACAAATACAGCATTGCCAGTTCCTTCTCCACTCCTGAAGACAACCTGCAGCAGCAGTAGGATTGGGGAGAAGCCTGCAGAGGCTTCTGACTGCAGGAAGATAAGTGTATCTAGGAAACACCCCTGCCTGCTGCCAGATGCTGGGGCACACCTGCTGTTTGCTGTGCAAACTGATCTCCTCCCAGCCACTCCAAAGTCAGACTCATCTGCTCCTTGGTGTGGCCACTTACGCAGCCAGTGAGAGAGTCTGCTGCAGAGATGGAAGACAGAAAACATCCCAAGGCTACTCTGCTTACATGGGCATTGGATCAATGGTTAGGAACAAATCCCATCCTAGCTTTCATTTAAGATGAAGTGGGAAAAGGCTAAAACTAAAACATCCCGCCACACTAGAACAGGTCTTAGCAAACACCAGCCATGACCTTGATCACAATGATCAACCAGCTAAGTAGTAAAACAGTTTTACAAAGAGAAGCAAGCCAAAACTCTTTCCTGAATGACTGGCAAGATTAAGGCCAGGCTCAACACCCCCAACTTAACCTGTGAATAGCTGAAAGAGTTCATGGTGAAGCAGTCATCTCCTCTTCCACTTAGACACCAGGAGGGAATTGCTGTAAAACTCTTAGTAGTGCTTTTTTAGTCCCTCTGAGCAGAAAAGAGCACAGTATTAAGAGAGCATGTATTAAAAACCTCTTGCAAAGTTACACATGCTTGGATGTAGGCTTTTCACATTGGCATGATAATTTGCTTTCACAGTCCTCATGAAATAAATATTCTGATCTTCATCTATCAAACCCAAGATGCTGGACTGGAAGGTTCACCAGTCTAATCTACACTGCCAACATCTAAGCTCCCACACACACAGACAACAAACTCTCTTGAACTTCAGAATGCTGAGGAGAAGAAATGCTATTTAACAGCTAAACCACAAATGTGATTGGCAAGCAGAGTAAGTGTACACACAGCAGTGTATTTGCTCTGCCTCCCAGCAATTTGTTTCAACTTTTCAAGGCAAAATCTTCAGAAAAAGCCAAAATTTCATAAACTTGCATTTGAAAAAAAAAGTGAAATCCTTTCGGAGTTCAACTAAAGAAGGCAGCTTACAAATGGGAGTAGAGAAAACATACAATAGTGTTAATTGCTCACAAAAATGGATCTTTCTGTAGTCCTCTTACCATCCTGCATTTATGTCTAAAATCCTAATCTCATTTTAACAGTAAGCATGAGATGGATTTGCCAGGATTAGTCTATGTGAGAAAATGAGAAGGTGTTTACTGGCTAAGGAGTAAAGATATTTAGGGCTGCTCTGAAATGTAGTTTTTCAAAGATGCTTTTTTTTGCTCAGCAGTTCTCAGTGGCAGCTGGACTGAACAGTAAAGCTGAAGGAGTTTCCTTTAAATTGGAAGCAACCCTAGGCTTCAGTTGCAGCCTTAGAAATGCACATACAGCAAAGGAATTTATTTTCATCTTTAACAGAAATGCATTACTAGAAAGGAAGCATATGGTGTCAAAACAGCAACATTTGTGGTATGAGAAACCACCCAAGCTTCTCAAGTGCAAGCTACAATGTGGGCTGACAGCTTAAGGAATGCAGGGTGCAAGATTAGTCATTGCTGCACTACTCACAGCAGCTCATTTCTTCACTGGTAATTTGTAGAAAAGCATAACAAAATTCCAACCCCACAACTCCTTTTTTTTGCCCCCCAGTTATAGTGATTCCTCAATGCTCTCCTTGCGTGACAGGGGCTCATGCACAACTGTAGCATTTTACTTAATCCTGCAAGGATAAATTCATAATGAACAAATCAAAGCTCAAAACTGAAGTATTTAACAGTTACTATTAACAGAATTCAGTTTGGAACCAGCTTTTAAGCATTTCAGGATTGATGGATAGATGGCAGAGAAGGAACTCAGTGCAAGCTCTTGTAAACTTATGACCAGAATGTATTATGGCTGCACATTACAGTATTTCAGATAAAACCAAAAGCTTTTGGGATGAAACCACCAGGATATTTATTGTAAGCTTAAACTTTTGTGACAAGCTTTACTCTACCTTCTCATCTGTTGTTACAGCACCAACACCTCCAGCTTCTCAAATACAGCTGCAGAACATGCTGGTTCCCTTTGGTGGCAGGAAGTATACAAATTTGATTTCTCCACTCTGAAAGCAAAAGTTTAAAGCCTAAAAAACAGTTTTGCAGGGGAGGATGGGGATGGATGGTGCTTTTTTGGTTTTGTCTATGCTCCTCATGATACCTTTATATAAAAACTGATCTAGGACTTTGAAAAAGTGGAGACAGCTGCCCAAACTCCCACAGCATGGGAGCCAGCCTAGCAGTCTGGACCTGAATCAGAAACATCATTCAGCATTTGGGCTCCCCAGAACACGACAGACACTGACACACTGGCCTGAGGGCTGGGGAAGTCCCCCAAGGTGACTGAAAAGCTGGAGCCCATGATGGAAAAGGAGAGCACTGCTTTTGTTCAAGCCTTAAGAGTAGGCAGCTTTGGAAGGACCTTACTGCTGCACCTGCTTTGAAGAAGGTGATGGACAGAGGGCCTCTGGAAGTCTCTTCCACCCTGAATTATTTTATCCTTCTATGCACTGGGCTTTTATACCAGTGACTCTCTGGGCAGCCACATAAGCCAAGTATGTACAAAGATCATTTGGTTTGCTTTTAAATTCACCTGAATTTTCACATCTTTCATTTGTTAAAACATAAAATCCCAAGGCAAATCTCAAGTATGACATTTTAAACCTGAAGGTGGCATGGTTTTTTATTAAGAAACCAAATCTTTTTTGTTAGCAGTCAGTCAGTCATTGAAAGCAATCTGTACACATCTAATGTGGTCAGTGAAAATAGCTGTACAACTTTAATGTGATATGGCCCATTTATATACCTCAGAATGCTCCAAAGGGATTCTATTAAGTCCCCACAAAAACAATTACCAGCTTTAGCATATATTAAAAGCAACTTTAGATTCTGCTCTCAAAAGTACAAAAAATAACACTTTAAATATACACTGTCTCCTAAGCTGAGACTGAATCCTGTCAGCAAGAGAATTTTGCACTCCAACAGACAGTGCCTGCAACATCAAGAGTTCTTCAAAGTGCTTGGCAGAGCCTGTGAACACTATCCCCCCTGACTGGATGATGAAATAAGGCACAGAGGTCAACTACACTGCCCACAGGCACACAGAGAGCCAGTGGTAGAATTAACAGAGCAGAAATTGCATTTTTCAGTTGTCCAGTGTAACCAACACATCTCATTGCTACTACTGAAGTGCAATGGCTGTAACGGTTCTGAGGAGCAAAACTTGTACAGCACACAGTTTTAAACTGCAGGGGTTTTCTGTTAGAAACAGAAGGGGTGATCCATGGCCAGGCAAAGGCTGCAACAATTTTAACCCAAATCAAACAAATTTGGTAGTCAGTAAATCAAAATGCACTTCAGGGAATGACCCCATAGAAAGTTATATGTTAACCTGGAAAGAGAAAGCTCATTAAATGTAAGACACAGTGTTAGCTTCTCAAGAAATACTGGTTATCTTAAGCTTGGTAGTAGTTTGGTAATGCTGACTTCATCAGAGAAGTCATACTTTCTGATCAGCAGACATCTTAAACCACTTTTGTACCAGCAAGTTACACTTCTCAGTACAGTCACACAGAAATGCAAATGTGGGGCCAAAATATAGATCTCCTCAGTAGGCATCCATGTGTATGAGGCACAAACCCCCACATTAATCTCTTGTGAGGTATGGACTAAGTGACAGAGACATGCCAGTCTGGAAAAATAAGTCCCAAATAAATAAGGTTAAGAAAATTGAAAGTCATCCATCAGAATCACCAAGAAATGCATCTTCAGACAGATTATGCAACAGAAAGGGAAGTGCAGTATGTGTAAATACTGCTTAGAGGAGAAGCATGCTGGAGCTTAGCACTCTGATGACAAATCAGCATTTCAGAAAGCCTGTCCTTGAAGAGGATGCTCATGAGATGACTCATTTACTGCAAGAGACTGCTGATGGGATTCAGGAACATGTACACTTTGATTCTGTTCTTCACCAGTTTGATGGGAAGGAACTGTATCTTGGCTAGAGTCAGACTGTTGACTGGACTCCTGAGTCAGCTGCACGTGCTGAGCTGGATGTGAAGATCCTGCTAAGTGGATTTCTTCATTTTGTCCTTGGTGAGCATGGAGATGTTCCAGTGCTTCCTTAGAAAGAGTGATGACATGCATCTGTTCAGGCTGGGCAGCCTCTATTTGGTTTGCAATCATATTGATACTTTGGATTTGTCCCGCTTGCTCCTGCTGAGCTGAAAGCAACAAGTTTTGCAACTGCTGTGGTGGCTGAGCAAGCAGTGTGAGGTTAGCAGCCTGCTCTGTTGTCATATTTGGGGCATTTTCTGCAGTGACAATGCTGATGCCTTGATTATGAGTAGGCACGAAGTTTATATTATGCACTGTATCTGTAACCAGGAGTTGGATTTCCTGCCCTCCAGAGGTGGCAAGTTGATACTGCTGCAGCTGGAGAATGTTTCTCACTTCTGCATGAGTGCTGGAGCTTGGGGCAGTGCTGGCTTCCTGAAACTGCTTCTCCTTGCTATGGATTTTCAAATGAGACTTCAGGTTGTCCAGACGAGAAAACTGCAGACTACATTCGGGGCAGGAGAAAGGCTTTTTGCCTGTGTGTAGGATGCAGTGTCTTCTCTTAGCACTAGAGTCAGAGAAGGATTTCCCACATATCCCACAAGAATATGGCTTTTCTCCTCTGCAAAAGAATGTAGTGGATCTTATTAGAATACTCCCTTTGACACTGCAGCTTTCTGCAACTTATTATAGAATAGGCTTCCTGATTTAGCAAAACAAAATAATCATTTAAGAACAGGGACATTTTAATATTCTCTATTTACCTTCCTAGTTATTTCTGTGTGACTTCACCAACTGTACACCACTTTCCTCAGCATATACTCAAGAGCCACACAGTGAATGTAACTGCTCTCCTGTCATAATGCCTGAGCTGCAAACTCTGTGCTGCCAGACCTTGACAAGAATGCAGCAACTTCCTTTGCTCAACTCTAAGCACTGACCATTTTAAGAATGTTTATTGGTAGTGTGGCTTTTAAAACAAAAAGAAGTCTCTGAATTCTAACTTGATGCCCAACTCAAAGGGATAAGAAATTTTACTGGAAACATTTTCTGTTACATAAGGCCCACAACAGTTCTTCAGTGATTTAAGATCTAGCATGACTTGATGCAATGTATCACACTGACATGGGTAAAGATAACTAACACTATTACGGGGACATGATAGACTACAGGGAAACAGGACAGTGCTCCAATAGCCTTGTTACACCATGGCTGCTGTTCTACTGTCAAACAAAGATTCACAGTAAAATTTGCACATAACTAATACAGCAGTAAGTAGATTGTCACTAAACAGACACAACACACCAAAGAAGAATCTTACAATGTCTTGGCACGCTAGCATTTAACAGCTCAGAACTTGCCATTACTAATTTTTTAATTAATTAAAGCAAAAATGTCAGTCTTTAACCATCCATCCAAAATGCAAACACTCTGACCATTCTGTAACTGAACAAGCACTACACACAGCTATCAGCTGAGAAGCTACACTTTTTAATTAAAGAGTGTAATAAAGTTTAGACATACTCTACCTGTGAATTCTAATGTGAGTCTGAAGAGAACTTTTAGCTGTAAATGATTTGCCACAAATCTCACAAGTGAAGGGTTTCTCACCTACCAAAAAGAAATTTGACATCACTTTTTATACAGCACTTCCCATCAATACATTAAAAACATTTTCTATTTTCTCATACACAGTATCAGTTGTGTATTGTCAAATCCTCATGCTTCTGCCACAGGTCAGGACAGATAGCTGAAATAGAACACTCACTAGTTAAATGAGGTGTTATTTTCATGAAGAAAGAGAAGGAAATGACTGAGATGCATAACTTTATCTTGTGCATACTTTACTACAACTGTAGGCAACATGAGTAAGAATGACCTGATTCTGGGAAGAAACAGTTGCCATTTTTAATGGCTACTGTAAAAGAAATAATATTCAGAAATCATCTTATGAGCATACTCTTCAAAGAAAAGTATTTTAAGCAGCTTATGCTGTGGAATGACGAGGAGGAGATCAACATTTTCATCTCTGTTATCCAGCCATTCAAGTATCACCTTGCCCTCTCTGACGCACTTGGATGAAATCATCCTTCCCAGCCCATCTCCTGCCAACATCAGATTTATTGCAGCACAGTAAAAAGGTAAATGGAAATAATTCATTTTCTGGTCAGCAGCATTTTTCATAAGCACCCTTGCAGACAAGGGTGCCCAACTCATTTAGGACATACACTTTCTGTTGCTACTTACCTCACTTCGAGCCTCACACACACTGGATGCAGCTCTCCTGATAAACTGAATTCCCAGTCCAGGATCCTATCACAGGAGAGCTGACTTGTTATTTTCTGTAGCAGGCTTTATAAGAATGGGAAAAAAACCCTCTTCCTAAAATAGGCACTGCTTCTGTGCTGTTCTAATGCAAGCTTTTTTGTGCTCCTGTGTTCTTATCTCAGATCTCTTCATTAGCAATACAGGCATCGTTATGTATAACTAAAGTAGAAGCTCATCCCACAGAGACAAGTGTCATTTGCCAAACACTGTTTTGCCTGTGGTACTTCACAAAAAAAACCCCAACAAAACAAACCAGGAAACAGGACAGATAATATTACCTGTATGTGTCCTTAGATGTTTCTTTAACTGAGCTGCATCCATGAATTTGCGACGACACTGGTTACACTCTGGCAGGGAATGGCCTTGTCGCAATAACAAAAAAAGTGTCAGTGCTAAGTAATCCCTTTATCTCCTCAGTCACCTTTGATAAAGCACTTCCCTGTAAAATAACCACTCTGATATAATAGAGAGAGAAAACAAAAGGTGATTCGCTGCCTCCTGCCTACCCTAACTGTCACACTCCTATTTCGGTATTTAATATGTTCATGGGAAAAGAGGGGACTGACACCTGCTCCCCCCAAACATGCCTTCTCTTGAAGTGTTGTAAATTCTGATTTATTCCACCACTTCCTGCGGGTAGTTTAATCTTCATTGCTTCAGAAGTGAGAAGGACACTTTTTAAAGCTTGCTTGGCATTACTAGTCCACAGTAGTGGGGAAACTACCAGGCAATTTGCACAACAGGTAGCGGACACAATAGTTGTAGCTTCTACGTAACAGACAGCAGGGCTAAAATAGTCATGTTGTATGACAAATACAGTGCTAACTAATTGATTAATCATCATGAAAGTCCTTCTCAATTAACTATTTTCTGAACATTCCATTTATCACATACCATCTTGTCTTCTTCACCCTATTCATTGTTATATCAAGATACCGTACATCAGGGGAGGAGAGACTAAATACATCACTGAAGAAGAATTTTCAGCCTTAGTCAGTCTTTAGGAGGACAAATCAGGATGGGCCTTCAGCCAGCAATTCAACCCAAACTTGTTATACCTGTGTGCACTCGATAGTGGCTCGTGAGCTGTCTTTTTTGGCTGAAGTATTTCCCACACTGATCGCATGTAAAAGCCTTCTGCCCTGTAAAGAAAATCACTTATTAAAATGTAAGCTACATTCAAAGCCAGCATAAGAAAACAAATCAACCACAGAATGGTTTGGATTGGAAGAGACCTTAAAGATCACCTAGCTCCAACTAGCCTGCCATGGGCAAGGGCACCACCCACTAGACCAGGTTGCTCCAGACCTCATCCAATCTGGCCCTGAACGCTGCCAGGGATGGAGCATCCACAACCTCTCTGGGCAACCTATTCCAGTGCCTAATAAACCAGCATACAGAGGTTACATTGGCCTGAAAATACTTACCTGTATGTAGGCTCATATGCTCCAGAAGAGAATGTTTTGTTTTCAGAGCCTTATTGCAGACGGTGCACGTGTACGGCCGCTCTCCAGTGTGCATTCTCTCATGGACTTGAAGAGAATGTTTCTGGGAGAAGCCCTTGCCACACTCACTGCACTTAAAAGGGCGCTCCCCTAAAAACAGAAGATAACCTATTTAAGTACAGATGCACTATTTCTCACTAGGTTCTCTAAACTGATAGTGAGATGCATTGCAATGTAGTAACTACTAAAAAATGACTTAAGTAGTGGTAAGGAGAATTAAGAGACAAACTTCACATGAAGAAGTCTTTTACAGCTAAGTATTGTCACATAATTCAATGTTTAAAACTGAGAAATTATTAAAGTGCAATCAAGGTAAGGCGCACCACTGACAAGAATAAAAGTACAGGAGACACCCCATAATTTGGTTCAGGATGCCATTTTGGACAGTTCTTGCTGTAGACCCAACCCACACTTCAACAACTAGCCTGCATTTAGCAACAGGTCATGAAAGCCTAACCCAAAAGCAGCAGCCTCCTAATGCCTACCTGTGTGACTTCGCTGATGAATAGCTAAGAAGTGATTATATTTAAACACTTTGCCACAGTCTTTACAGCGAGCTTCAGAACCTGCACGTTTCCTTTTCCCCTCAGTTCTCTTTGCCAGTTCTTTTTCATCCTCATCACCCAGGAGTTTGTAATCTTTTAGTTTGATTGATCTCCTTATTCTCCGCTTGCTGTAACGGCTCCGAGTGCTCTGTATCCCTTCAGATTTGGGATCGTAATTCTCATCTTTCTCAGCTGACAGATCCACAGCAGCTTCTGAGCCACAAGCAGGTTCAGTTTCTTCTGCATCTTTCCTGGATGAAGTCTGTTCACTGGCTACTGCTTCTGCTGCTGCAGTCTCTTTTTTCATAAAATTCTGCTTGTTTTGCATGGAGTTGTTCTCTCTCAGCTGCACATCTTCAGCAGAATTTGCTCCTGGTTTTTCCTCTTGGACACTCCTGACCTTCCTCGGTCGCCCTCGTTTTCGCTTTGGTGGCTCTTCATTCTTCTTGTCACTTGCAATAACAGCTACAGAGGCTCCACTGTTAGCTGGAGCTGGGAACACAGCACTTGGGCCACAGCTGGCCTGATAGTCTGTGCAGGCCCATACCAAGTCAGTCACTTTCAGCAGCTGTGCAGTAGCCAAAATTTGTTCTGTGCTTTTTTCACTGGCACGGAGGCAACCGGTGTAGATAAATTCTAGCAGTGCTCCAAAGGTGTCTGCAACCATTCCTTCCAACATGTAAACTGACTGCCCTATTTCACCCTCGTCTACAAACATCATCGAGAAGTATTCGCTGCTGGCAGCAAGCAAAGCTTTATGGGCTCTGAACTGCACATTCTCCACTATTAGAGTAATGTCACAAAGAAAATCCTTTTTCCTTTGCTCTTCAAAATTAGCTAGAATGGTATCTTTGTGAGCTTTGGAATGGATGACAACCAGTTTCTCAGAAGCATCAGGAGTCATTTCTGCCATTTTTATTGTGAATATGAAAGGAAGTGCCTACAAGAACAAAACAGCTTTAATAATAAATATTATAGAAGTCTGCATGTAAGACAGTCAGTAGTTGCTATGTTAGTCAACAGAGTTCAAAGGTTTCTGAAGCAAGTCTGAAGCTTCTGAGCTTTCTTAAATTAACACTAATGCTGTCACAGATTTCCTTCCAAAGGCATGTTTAAGTCCTAAGAAATGGCTGCAGCTTCTGATCAGAATTGCTGCCTATTATTTCACTTGTTTATCCCTGATGTACTGTGAACTGAACAGCATCTAAAAAAATGACTACTCCTTTCACAGCTAAAACAATTGGACTAAAAGAACTCTTTGTTCACAGCTCCCAAGTGGAAACAAATAATGAAAAAAAAAAAAAGGTCAACCGCAGATGCCACATTTCAGATTATTCAGGGACAAGGCTATGGAATTCTGGAATCAAGGATATCACTTCATGAGCATCAGTATAGCAGGGCTCCACGCATTCTTTTATCCACCTCTATCCTTCTGGCAATTTATCTTTTAGAAGGCTTACCTTTAAAAGGCTTCAGCCTATGGAAGTGGGCAATAAAAGTGGAGTGCTTAAACAGACGCTGGCCTTCTACCTAAACCAGAGCTGACTATGCTAACTGTTAACCACTAATTTGGCTAGCTAAGCTTCTTCAACTGTAAAGATGCAAGTATTAAAAACAAGTAAAAAAAAAATCCAGCCATTTCTGAAGAATCCACCCAATAATACCACACAAGTGACGTGCCAAAAAGGTCCATTTCATGATGGTCATAAAAACCACAGGAGAAACATTAGCCATCTGCTATCCTGGTTTATAAAACGATCCTATTAAACACATACACACATTTGTATTTAGGGAGCACAACAGTTCCAATCACCTGAATGAATGCTTTAAGAGACAACCTACACTACATACAGATGATGCTGAAATGCTACTTAGGTGGCCAACAAGTGATTTTTTAGACCCATTCAGCTACCAAAAGAGTTCATGCTGGAGCCAAACTGTTTTATCTGGTAGCTTCAACTTCTGGAGAATACAAGCCTTGTGTTGCTGGAGCACCTTAAATCTCAGCTGCAGGTCTGACCCAACTCTGCCTTGCAGGGCATTACAGGACCTCCTGAGGAGCTGCTGCCAGGTCTGCCTGCAGCTATTCCCTAGCATCCACGTGTGTCTCGGTATTTCTGGGGTTTGATCACATAAAGGACTTCCGGTATTCAATTACGAGGCGATATCAGTAGTATTTTGACTGCAAAATCCAAACAGCACGCTCCCCTAAAAAAACTCTAGCAACGTATGGATGTATGAAAGAGGAAGCCACCCATACAGCCAGCGACGTGCTCAGACATCCTCCAGTCCTCAACTGGAAGGGCTCATGAGCCACTCACACCTTCTGAGGGGCTGGCCCCGAAGAACCGAGCACGGTCCGGGCCTTCTCCTCGGCCAAGCCCCGCTCCGCTCGCTCCGAGCGCCCACAGCGGAGGACGGGCAGGCGGTGGCCGGCAAAATAAGCCGGGCTGCGGTGAGCGGAGCAGAGGGGAGACTGGCGCCGCCTCACCCAACCCCAGCGCCCCACTGAAACCCCGAGCTCCGTAACTCACTCTGCAGCTCCGGCCACCCCTCCCTCTCCCGGGGTAGGCCGCTCGCCCCCTCACCTCAGCAGGGCGAGGCGGTGCCGGGACAGGGACGCCCGCGGCCCGCCTCTGCGGTGCCGGGACAGGACGGACGCTACCTCCTGCGTTCCCCCAGCCCGGCTGCCGCCCCTCGGCGGGACCCTGGACGGCGGTTGGGCGTTGGGAAGAGGACACAAGAGACACGAGTCTCCCGGCGGCACACAACACTGCACCACCGCAAGCCCTCTACCCAACTGCTGCCGCTCCACCGGCCCGGGCGGCAGCGCTGACGTATCGCGTTAGGACGTAGAGCACGCGCACAGCGCCCCTCCCACGTCTGGGCCACGGCAGTGAGAGGTGAGGAGGGAGGGAGGCAGGGAGGAATCGTAAAGACATTTAATCCTAACACTTCGTGGGTATTAAAGTGGTCCCAGGCAGCGTGAGGTTGTTCACCGGCCGCGGTCCAGCTGCGCAGGCGGCCGATGGCGGTGCTCCTTGTGTTAATCGCAGGGAGTACGGGGAGGGATGGGGGGGAGCAGGCAGCCCACGCTAACGAAGGTGGACTGGAGGTCCCTCAGGGACAGGAAGGCCTGCAGCCTGCCCTGAAGGATCTGCGGCCTGCACGGCGGCTCCAGGTAGGGGCCTGCCATGGCTGCCCCCAGGTAGGGGATCAGCTGGCAGTGCTCCTTGAACCACGCCAGCTTCCTCCGGTAGATCTCCCTCACAGCCTCTGGTTTCCTGGGGTTGTGTGCTGCAAGAGGTGAAGCAGAGTTTTAGTGTCAAGAGGTTATCTGAGTGGAATTGCATTAACAGACTTGCTAGAAAGGATCAAGGCCAACACTTGATGGTTTTATCCTCGGCACAGATCAAGCTGCCATGGCCCGTGCCCTCTGATGCCAAACCAACAGAAAAATCAAGTTTGGTATTTCAGTGAAAGTTCCTAACTCCTAAAGGGTAGTAACAGTCTGAAAGGTCAAGGCTTCTGTAAACAAAGAAACTACAAACGTGCTCAGCTGCCATCAACTTCACATTCCTTGGGCTGGGAGGGTCTGGTGATACTTCAGGCACTGACAAACTTGGGTAAGGCGGCACAGGCCCTAAAATGAAGCCATGTGCAGACAGCCCAAGCATGGGGTGGCTAGCGCTGGGCTGCTCTCTCCTTGGCACCACTGTTCTGTAACCTAAATGCTTTTCCCATGTAATGAACAACAGCTATGATTCGTGTCAGTAAATGAGACAAATGAGTTATTGCCACCTCAAGAAAGAGGAAAAACAAACGAGTTGTAAAACTGAATTGCACCCCAAACAAAGAGATAAAGCAGACCGTTTGTAAGGTCATCAAGACCAGAAGCCATAAACCATCTCTGCTTTCCCAAAAATTTAATTATGGTAGAATTCTAATCCTTTTAGACTCCTTGTAGTCCAAGAATGTGTGAATTATAGAGAACTGTCACTGTTGTAGAGATAATGACTTAGCTTTAATTGTAACAAGAAACATATGTTGAACACCTGAAATAGATGATGGAATGCCTAAAATAAATACCAGACACTAACACTGCTGGTGTGACAGGCTTCGGGCTACTTCTCTGACGGTCACCCAGTGCTCTTGCTTTTATCATACAATAAATTCCAATTTAAACTGATTTTCTCCTGAGATTTTGTTTCTCACAAATTTATTTTCAGTCTTTATGTCCATATTTTTCACACCCATAAAAGAATCAAAGAGCTAACTGGCAGTTCAGAGGAGGAAGGAAGGAAATGTCAAGGCCTAGAACTTTACAGTGAAGGTTGTTTGTTTCTTTTCTCTTTTATGTCTCTGCACTAAGGCCATATTTTAGCATACAGTAGCACTGAGTGCTAATTCTCAGGGTATTCTTTATCATTTTACCTACTTCCTAGAAAAAATGATGCATCAAAGAATTATAGCTCCAGACACTCTCTGACTGATCACAGAATCACAGAATATTAGGAGTTGGAAGGGACCTCCAAAGATCATCTAGCCCAACCCCCCTGCCACAGCAGGATTCCCTAGACCAGGTCACACAGAAGCACGTCCAGACGGGTTTGGAATATCTCCATAGAAGGAGACTCCACAATCTCTCTGTGCAGTCTGTTTACCTGTACCTTCTTCTCTTTCCAGGTACTGAGAGCACCCAGGTTAAAAACAATGCATGTTAGAAATGTTCTCAAGGCCATCAGGTTGTTGCTAGTAAAATAACTCATGATTTGGGAGAGATCACTTAGTATCTACCTATCCTATTAACTTTATTTTCCTCCCTGGCCCTTACACATTTCCAAGAAGCTTGGCAGCATGTGCTTAAATGAGTAGAAAATAGTATTCTCCCAAGTTGGAGATAAGAAGACTCCCCAAAGTGGTTGTCAGTGTTGGCTCAGTTGCTAGACTGCATCTGTACCATTCCCTCTCAGCTATTCTTTTATACGCTACCTTTTAAATGGCAGGCGACAAACAGCAGAGCAGTTTTCTTTACACTTAGGAATGGAAACTTTGGCTTCAAGCAGCCCACTTCACTCAGAGCTTTGATTAGAGAGGTTGCTACTCCCTAAAGAAAGAACACAGTTTTAGAAGACCATTACAGAAATCTCAAACAAAAATATAAGCCTGATCCTGTTGTCATGCAAATCTGACAATGCAGGATGATATCTAAGCTGCAGATATGAAATAGTGTAAAATAGGGAGGGAAATGACCATGAATCATTTTTTATTTCACATCCATGCCTCAAAGTGTGGCCAACTATCCTTAAATGACTCCAGATAGGCTTGTGTCTCTCCTGCTGTTAAAAATTAAAGCAAAGTGTAGTCTTACAAAATATGATAAACAAAAGAGTCAGAAAATCCCTCATACAATATTGCAGTTCACTCTTCCCCTCTGATGCTCTTTACTTGTATTTTTCCATTGGAGCTACAAATACCTGCTACTTTAAAGCTTTAAAAAAACCCTCTCAGTTGTAAGTAGACAACTTTCCAATTTAATATAATCCCATTAATAAACATCAGACTCATATTAAAAATTCAAAAGCCCTGAGTGGGCTATACAATACATTGCAAAGTCATGTTTTAAAACAGAAAAGCAAACACAAGCCTGTTCAAGGTATCCAGTCAAAGGAAGTGCAGTCAGTAGTATTGGCTCCTTTACTGGAGGGAGTTTATGTGGAAGCTTCAGATTCCAGTACTTCTCTGGTAACCTAATCAGATCAAAAATAAGCATTTTTAAGATGTAGAAACTGTGACATGGTTAAAGATTAAAATGCAGTTAGTACATTCACCTCATAAACTTCAGCAATTTTTCTTCACTTTCAAAAAGATAGACCTTATCTTGATACTTGGCTGCATACTCTATGTTGCCAGGCACCAGAGCTTCATATCTGAAGAGACAAAGTGAGAAAGACTATCGGTCCACAGGAAATGTAGAACATCATTTGTGTGATGCAAATTCTACTGCTACTGGGAGCCGTCTGGTAATTTAGCAAGTACAGGAACTACTAAGAAGTAGCAATTGGATCATCCAAGTTTCCACCACATGACTGACAGTTAAAAGGCTCAAAATCTGCAACAGTCTCTGCCTCGAAATCTGCTTATTAAGGGGGTTTTATAGTGCTGCTTTAGAGCTCCTCTAGTTTAAATGTCAATTGTAGTTGTTCAGAAGATTAAGAAAAGACAGCACAGAATGACTACTATGGTTCTACCCTGATGAGAAATTCCTGCACACTGGCAAAATCTGTGGGACTTTATATACTAAGGTTTTGTGAGATGTGGTTGAACTTTTCAAAGCTTATGATAGAGGAAACTCAGAACTGTATCTGAGCAGTCTTCCTCACAAAAGACAGTAAGCCAACACAGATCCTTGTAGAACCTGTAGCCATACGAGTTGCCACATTGCTTTCCAAAGCCACAGGCACAATACAGAGGATTGTTTTTCTTGTCCAAAGCCTGAACACTACTAAAAAGTACTTTGAAAGCATTTCCTCATCACTATGTTGATATAAGACACAGAGTGTATAATTCAGATGATGAAAACTGCAGGGAGGTACCTCTGTTTTCCATCTAGGTAAGTGACTGGACAGTGTCCCTTCATTTCAGCACTGGCAGGGAATAAAGCCTTCACTTCTGCCACAGTCAGCTTCTTTGGTAGCATGTCTGGGGGTGGGAGAGGGTGAGGTGCCAGTGGTGGCACATAAATCTCTGGTCTGCTCAAGAATTTCTGTAAAAAAAGGAGTTAAATGATTGGGGTTTTCTTAGTGCAAGAAGCACTTTTAGACTGTTAGTCAAACTCCAGAGGACTGGCTCTCACACAACTTAGAAACTCCTTTCTTGTACAACACCTCTCTTCATGTGCTGGTGCTGCTGCTGCTGCTCTCGTAATCTCTCTTCCAGCTCACGCACAGGTGAAGTCATCACTGTCCATCCACTATCCTTTGCTATCATTAGCCACTCTCACCCCCAGCCTTCCCAAAACAGATGGAGAAAGGAAGAGATGCTTGTTTGGAAATGAATGTTTGATCTGTGACAATTTGTAAGAGGAGCTTTGGTTCAAATGGACTCTGCTGCGTTTACCTGCCTAGACGTTTGAAGTGCACACAACAAAAAGCCTGAGTGCTAACAACACTGATCTAATTCAGATCAGTGAATTCTGAATACAGTGTTTCTGTATGGGAGCAAAGAATCTAAGCATCAGTGTTCCCTTCTCTCATAACACCACCTGACCTGCTTTTGGCCACTTACATCCAGTTCTTCCTGTGAAGCCATTTTGTAATAGTGCCCTCGAAATTCTGCAGCGAACTGCAGCGTCGACGTTCCAGAGCAGTCAACCAGTTCCCCCTTCTCTGCAAGGCTGACAGGGCAGAACTGCCCAAACTCCCCCAGATGGCACTGCAGCTCGGCAGGAGTGATGCATAAATCAGCAATGCCAGCTGCTTTGCCTGTTGATAACAGCAATTAATGATCATGCTTTATTAATGGCAGACAACACATTTCTATTCTATTCTATTCTATTCTATTCTATTTCAGACACTATCTATTTCAGAAGATACTNATCATGCTTTATTAATGGCAGACAACACATTTCTATTCAGCAAAGTTACCTTTCAGAAGATACAATAACTCTGTGTGAAAATGATAGGAAACAAGGAGAGTTACAATACTGATTTGAATAGGTTGACATTAAAATGAAGTTGCAACCTTCATATTTTACCAATTAATTTTAATAACATTCTTCTAGCACTTAAGAAATCTAGTAATTATGATTGATGTGGGATACTCTCCATGCGTGACTTATTAGTCTGTTTTCCCCCAGACAGCTTTAGTTATCATTTATTGTTTTACTCCTTTGTGTTGCTAAGGAACATTTCAGCTATCGTTTTATCTCTTTACATTTTGGGAAAGAGCAGAAGGTGTGATGAAATCCTCCCTTTCACTCCCCCATGTCTTGCAAATCACACAGTCTATCTGGACGAAACAGATTCGAAATCGTGAATGAAATGTCATCTAGACCCCAAACTATTCACAAACTCTGCCTTTCAAGCTTGATGTGAAAAAGTGAAATGGATTTTAAGTTTTTGGTTGGCTTATCACTGCAATTTTAAAGAAAGGTGCAGCCATAGAGCTGTAAAAGTTCAACCCAAAAGGTGGATATAAGATAGGGCAATCTGTTTGCCCTTCAGAGGAATTCTAGTTCAACTCTACAGGCATGTTGCAAGGGATATTTAATCCTGATCAGTGCTGACACACGAAGATTCAAGTGGGAACTGTGTCATTTTAGGCTAAAGTGGTTTTTCTCCCACAGCACAGAAATGAGCTCAGATGGCATACTTACCTTAATTCTGAACTTGTAATTAATATTTTCCCCCTCCTTCCCTCTTCCTCCACTGACACTTAAGTGAAGCTGCAAGTCACTGTTCCCCTCATACACTTTGGGTTATGCTTAGTGATTGTACACTTTGTGATTTACCAGCCAATGTGGAGGAATCTGCAGTGGACCATTGGACCTCTGACTTCTTTCAGCTGTATTCTGTTACCCTGTTCTTTGAAGGATGGTCTCAGACTGTCCTGTAGTTGGTTTTGTCTTGGCTCTCTTTAAGAGATCTCTTCAAGATCTCTGTAGATGAAACTGAAGAATTTGAGGGTGTGTATGTGCCCAAGAATTAGCTTCATTTGAAGCACTTTGAAGTTGAAATGCACTCACTACATGCAGCTTCTTAAAGAAACAAATAATATTCTGATAAACTTGGTTTTTAATTTTACCTTCTCTTATTCTTTCCAGGTATATCTGGATTTCTTTAACAACCACTTCAACTTCCTGCAGTACTTTGTTCCAGATCCACCACTTGCTCTTACAGGCATCAAGCACACACCAGTTCTGATGCTCCTTCTCATAGTGAGTCCTAATTGCATCAATGTGCTGTTTATAGCAGGAATTCTGAACAGCTAGAATCTGTGAGCTGTCATGTTTAGGGTAGGGCAGGCTGGAGACAATGAAAAATAATAATTTAAGTCTGAAGATTAGAGAATGTCATTGAATTTCAGGTGTAAATTCTAGAGGTCACTAAGTCCTTTTCACAAAATTCTGCCTATTTGACACTGTAGAACATATTTGAGAAACACAACTTTCTTATGACATATGAAAAGCAGCATGTTTCTGATCAGACAGTTGTGTTCAGAAACAAAGAACAAAACTTGTGCTACTTATATATACAAATACAATAATTGTTTTGACTAGAATATATAAGCATTTCCTGTGCTGGTTCTTAATTTAAATCTAGAAAAAAACCAAACCAACCAACCAAAGCCCCACAAGGTTCTGTTTTAATAGGATTAATTTCTCTGCAAGTTGTACCTTTCAGAATCATCTGATATTGCATATTTGATTTGTATTTAAACATATGAAGTGTAGTTAGCTTGGTATGTAAAATGAAAAGTTGAAAGTAAATGCTTTCAAAAAGAGAGCATTCATTGATTTTTTTTTGCAGTGCAGGTTGTCTTTAGGCTTTCAGTAAACAATTAAGCATTGTACCCATTACTTGATAAAAAGCAACAGACATAATGAAAGAGGCATGCAATAACCTTCTAAGCTATCTGGAACATCTTAGAAACACTTTCTTTAATGAGAACCAGGTTCTTATACAATTTAATTTTAAGCTGAATGTTCTTTTAATTTCTCTGTCCATCTATAAACTATTTACTGCTTTTACTGGTTATGGCCCTGAGGTGCAGAAGTAGAGAAATGACAATACTGTGTGGCTAAAAATACTGCTGTCAGGGAGCATCACTACCTGTTTGTGTGCTTGTTATCCAGCAGTGCTCTTCTGAACACTTCTTTGGCATCCATTTCTAATTCAAAGATTTTCACTGGAATTATCCTAGCTGATTCCAAGAGGCTTACTTGTTTTCTTGTCACAGGGTATCCATCAATTACAACTCTGCATACAAACAGAAACAGAAAGGGAGTTTTCCTAAGAAGTCAGTTCCTAACTAATCATTATAACTGTGTATTCCTAGTACATTCTCAAGAGAGCCATGCCATGAAGTTATGACTGCCCTCACTTAATAAACAGTCTTCACTCCTATGAATTTACAATTGAATTTAAAACCAAAAATTGAGTAGACAGAATAAGAAACAGTAAAGAGTAAAGGAAACGGACAAAGGGCAAAAGGCACAGGGGTGTAAGAGGATCAGATCTGACACATGAATGGTGGATTTTAAAATTCTGACTGGCAGTCCTTCAGAAACAGAATTTTAATTAATAATTTTAACTACTGGATTGGGAGGAGTAGTTTTCAAAGTGAAAAGTAAGATTATTTACAGTACTTGAAAAGTCTCTTTAGTCATATTGAAAACGACATGATTCTCTCATATTAGGCAATAGTGAGGCAAAATATACTGAAACAGTATTCTAGTATTGAACCTGAAGGAAAGCCCACATAGTTCAGAGGTGCCTTTCCTTCTAACAGGTCTCCTTTTTGGGGGGGGAAGTTGAACATCATGAAATAACAACTGTGAAGCTTTTTAAGTCTGCCCAGTTTGGAAGGTGTTTACATGGTGGAGAAATAGCCTAGGAGACCGGGATGCATGTATGAACGGAGAGACTCACTTCCTCATTAATAACTTCAGTTGCTAACAAAACCAGGAAAAGCCTTGAGTACTGAACCAGTCCCCAATACCAAAGAGAGACAGATGTGTCCAAGTTGGTACTGGAGTTGGTATAAAAGAGTTTAAATGATAGTTCTCAAAGGATAGCAGAAAGTACTGGCTTATTGACTGAAAAAAGGTGACTTTCATAAGGCACATTACTTGGATTTACTGGAACGCATGCACTTGATAATTGCACAAAAAGATGCTTCAGTCTGGTTTCCCAGAGTAATGTGAAGAACTTCATTTTATATGGATTATTTTCTTAATGCATAGACCACTGCTGTGTTTGTGTGAAATTGTTTTACAGTGCTAACATGGGAATCACTGCCTTTGGAGGGACTGGCATGTCCTGAAAACACTCCCCAAAGCCAAACAAGGCTCTTACCCGGCGGTGTTACACACATGATTCATCAGAGCCACATCTAGAGCCTTGATGGCCAGTTCATCAGGTACTGTCAGTCCCTTGTGAAGGTGTGACTTCAACAGCAGTGCCAGCTCACTCTCTGGCTGACTGTCCAGCACCAGCCGGATGGCCTCTCCCATACTCAGGCGCAGGAACCCGTAAACACTGGCAAATTTCTTGGCAACTGCAAAACATTTTGATTTCAACACCCAACTTTTATGTAAGCAACATCATAACCTAGCAGTCCTTAGTCTTAGAAGCTAACTGCTCAGCTCATTCCCTGGGCCATCTCCAATCCATAATCTTGGTAAGAAGGTACCTAACCCTGCTGGGGTCCCCAAAGGGCTCAAATCTTTGTGTACGTGCAGAGCACGGCCAGTGCACTAACAGCATTTGATTCAGCACAAACCTCAGCAGAACAGGTAAGATCATTACAAAACAGCTTAGAAAATATGCTTCCAGGATACAGATTCAGTCATTACCTAAGGTTTTCCTTTATAGATAATACTGTCTTCTACCTGTAGTCTTTCCAGACTTTGGAGGTCCCACAACTGCAATCTTCAGTGGCACAGCTGTTCTAGGTTTTGGCTGGTGAAGGTATTTGATGGGATCTTTCATAAATGTTTCTTTATTTTCTTTACTTGAAAAGAAATAAATATACTGTCGATGGATTACAGGAAAGACTCTATTTTCATGGCTTTCTCGTGGCCTGAGTATATCTCCTTCACTCAGCTGCAGTATATACAAAATGGGAAGCAGATGATTAGGTTTGACAAAGCCTCCTCTCCTCCCTCCATCCTACAAGTGACTTTATAGGCCGCTAGAGGAGCACCAACTGTATGAAACAAACCATCAAAGCATTCTGAAATTCATATATGTGG
Source organism: Galbula dea (assembly GCA_013399015.1). NCBI lineage: Eukaryota > Metazoa > Chordata > Aves > Piciformes > Galbulidae > Galbula > Galbula dea. The sequence continues at coordinate 1,093,560 of VWZX01009193.1, read as the reverse complement.
ACATAATATATTGTCTGACTCTGAGGAACTTCCATACCTATGCAATTCTTGTCCAAAAGATTGAACATTGAAGAGAGAAAGAATATTCACTACTTCCAGTAGGTGGTACCACAACACTTTCTGTCCAGCAAGAGAGTAGTCCGAGAGGTACAACATAATACACAACACAATACTTTTTTATCAAGTCTAAATAAGTCTGTAGTGTTGGTGGATTAAGAGATGTAAGAGGAGCACTAATGGCAGAAATGGTCATTGCAGAAATGCTAAGTTAATTGCTTGCACCAGTGTTCCCTGTGGAAGAACTTAGTCGTGTCCTGTTGCAGCCTTTCTTGGAGAAACTGCCTCAAAGAGTCAATAGAAGATGTTTTAGAACAAACTGTTGACACCTGTAGAAAGAATTGCCCAGACCAGGTGCCATTCACCTCACAGTTCTACAGGGACTCAAAAGCAAAACTGCTACTGATTCCTGTGTAACCTATTCCTCATGTTGGCCTTCCTTCCACAAAAACAGGAAGGAGGAGACAGTGACTGTTTTTGGGATGGCTCTGGCAAATGTAGTCCAGTAAATCTGACTCTGTATTCAGCACATGGAAATATAGCAAGGAAAAACCCAGTAGTTACAGGCATGCATAAGAAATAAACAGGAAGAGCCAACTCAGCTTCTGGTGGAGGGAAATCATTCCTTATAAATCTATTAGTATGCTTTGAAGGAGTCAGCAGATATACAGAGAAGTTGATCTGGCTGTTACAGTAAGAGATCGAGACTGTCTTACTGCACAGCATTACTTTGCCAGACTCTTCCCTGATTCTTAGGTTCCTATTCCTGCATCAAGTCATTTTGGGGTTCTTGCCCTCAATTTCTAAGATGTCAGGAGTCTGTTCTATCATGTATATGCTATCATCATCCTTCATCTCAAAATTTTTATTCTCTGCTTATCTAATCAGTTGCATAAGTACTTCTCCCAATTGAATCTAAAAGTAATTGGCATACACTCTACTTGCCTTTCTAAAAAAAACCCCAAAACCTCCAGTCTTTAATCAATTTCATCATTTCTATTATATCCTAAATTACCCTCAAAATGATCCTATTTCCTTCTCATTACTATCAGCACATACATTTCCACTGTCAGCACACCACTCTGATTTTATCTAATAGCTTTCTATGACTCCATTCTCCTAACTGAATTGTGCTTTTCTGTTGGTAAAAAACCACTGTACAGCATGAATGAATTGGAGAAAGGGAATGACAAAAATGTAGTGAAATTAATAGAACAAATTTCAAGGTCTAGCCTGTGGGGACTAGTAGGAACTCTGCATATAAGCTGGGGCTCAGTAATTGGAAATGACAGATAAGAAGAAATATCTACTTCTATTAATATGGTTCTGGTTTATTAGATGCCCATTTGATGCAGCCATGGAGAAGGCAATTCTGATCCCAAAACATTTTAAGTGTTTTGACTATATAAAGCCACAAAAAGAGCTGATCTGTATGGAACTCTGATTGCCAAGGTTAAAGAAAGAGAAATATAATCTAGAACAGGTGAAGGCCCAACATGATGACAATACTTGATTAATTAACATAGTAAAATGAAGGCCAAAGTATGTTTCCTTCAGGAACTTCCTGTCTTCTGTATCTTGGTCACTAGGTTTTTTTTCTTTGTCTTCCTTTTCTAATTTACTCACAAGGGTTTTTTTCTTTGTCCTCCTCTTGTAATTTACTCACAACCCCACCTGCTTCTACATCTAGCATTAAACCAAAAATGCACCTGTTAACATTTCACTTGCTACCTATAAAACAGTATCAGCCCACTTTTGGGAACAGACATGAGTTCTTTCTGACCTTGACTTTCCAGATCTCTAACAAAACACTATGGAATTACATTTGTTGCTCTTCAAAATCTGTGAATTTTGACAACAAAGAATTATTGCTGTTGAATGTGATCCATTTAACATTTGCTGGTTTACCTTTTTGCCACTGCTAGGGTTGGTGACCACGTGTGGCTCCACACAAATTCAAACCCCAAATCCTTTCAGTTTGTTTTACTGCCTCTGGAATGCTTTAAGACCTTCTCTGTTGTCCTCTGTTCTGTGGTCATTAGAATTAGGCATTTCTTTCTGATCTGATGGCACCTTTAATTGTGTCACTAATGCTAATATAACAGATTTTACTCAATGCCTCTCAGTCTTCATTTGGCTGCAACACTGGAAAGACTAACACCTTTGCTTATCAGTGCTTGCTGTATTTGTGCATGTTCAGTGGAGTAGTTCTGATTCAGGAAGGTAGTTTCCATTCAGTCTTTCTGGTGTTAGTTGCTACTGTCTGATAGTATTTGTTTATGTGTAATATATTCTTTAAAAGTATAACTTGGAACTTCTCCAGCTATTTAAGAACATTACCTTGATTGGATCCCACTGACCAAAAGAACTTGGAAATTTGTAGGAGAAAATCAGCATCTTCTGTGCAAGTGGCAAACTTAGGGGGTAACACTTCTCAAAAATGCTTTCCCTGTTTTCCTGCAGAGGATTCAGCTTGCTGTATATTTGGTAATACACAATGTGAGGCTTCTGACCTCCATTGATCTCAATTTGTGGTATTAGCAATTTTTCAAGCTCTTCCTGGTTAATGAAAACACAATGAAATGTTAGAATTGTCATGACTGACAGCAAGATTTGCTGTGAACTCTCTAGGATTTCTTGAGCATGTTCTCAGTCACCATAAATCAGCAAAATTTGATTTCAGATGAGAATTGGTCTTCCTGCCATTTAAGTTTTTAGTTTAAAAGTTTAAAGAAATGAAGTGTCACACTAATTAAAAAAAAAAGGACAATCTGCCAGCTAGCTTTGAGGAATCTACTATGATAAAGCTTGAGAAGTATCTTTTATCCAAAAAATAACGGAATATCATTCTTTCTCTGTTCCAAACAATTTAGGATGGCTTATTTAGTCACTCTCTAAAAATATTGCTGCTTTCTGCTGCCTTGGTATTCCCCAGCTTATCCAAGTATCCAAGCTTATCCAAGCTTATCCAAGTATTAAAGAAGAGAGAAGAGCCTTCAATAATCAATCAGAAATAGGAAGTTATTTAAAAAATATTTATAAAGGCAGAAATGTTCTTGGGAGTTAGTAAAATAATGGGAAAAGTACTGAGCAAGCTGTAACTGCAGCATATCAGTAGGAGCTAGTCCCAATATATAATTCTATTGTATGATACTACTGTGTTATTCCTCAACTTAAATGTAGTATTTATACAGAGTCTTGGACCTTTCCACTTGCTGTCATCAGCAGAACTCAATGCAAGAATGAATTCTAACTCCTGAGTCACCTCTCTTGTCACTCAGATTCATGTACTTCTTGAGAAAAACAAAAGTTGCTGACTCTCCTCATTGCTTATTCCTTGCCTGAGAATTTTGTTCATGGGCTTCCTAAAGCAAGAAATGGTTGGTCCCAAATGACAGAGAGGAAAATGCTCAAAGAACATTTGACAACTAAAATCAAACTGAAAGCTCCCCCTGTATTGTGTGATTGTATCATTTAAGAAAGCAAGCAGCAGAGGAGGTACCTGGACACCTTGTAAACCCTCTAGGTCTGAATCCAGCTTCTCTGAAATTTCATTCTGTATGCGCTCAGCAGCATCAGTCTCCTGTTCTTCCTCCTCCTCCTCCTGTTCTTCTTCTAAAAACTCTTCTTCAAGTATAGCTTCAACTTCTTCATTTTCATACTCATCTTCCTCCTCAGTGGCTTCATTTGCTGAAGCCTATAAGGGTGAAATATGTTGTTGCTTCATGTCTATGATACATATGTTTTGAAAGAACATATGGTGTTTTGTGGATGAAAAGCTTGGCATGAGCTGACAGTGTGCTCACAGCCCAGAAGGCTAACTGAATCCTGGGCTGCAGCAAAAGAAGTGTGGCCAGAAGATGGAGGGAGGTAATTCTCCTCCCCTCTACTCTGCTTTGGTCAGATCCCCTATGGAGTACTGTGTCCAGCTCTTGAGTCCTCAGCACAAGAAGGACATGAACCTGTTGGAGCAGGTCCAGAGGAGGCCACAAAAATGATCAGAGGGTTGGAACATTCTCCTGTGAAGAAAGGCTGACAGAGTTGGCGTTGTTCAGCCTGGAGAAGAGAAGGCTCTGGGGAGACTTTATTGCAGCCTATCAGTACTTAAAGGGAACCTATAAGAAAGGAGGAGACAGGCTTTTTAGCAAGGCCTCTTGCAATAGGACAAGGGGTAATGGCTTTAAACTAAAGGAGGGGAGATTCAGACTGGATACAAGGAAGAAATCTTCACAATGAGGGTGGGGAGGCACTGTCACAGCATGCCCAGAAGGATGGTGGATGCCCCATCCCTGGAAACATTCCAGGTCAGATTGGACTGGGCTGTGAGCAACCTGATCTAGTTATAGGTGTCCCTGCTCACTGCAGGGGGGTTGGACTGGATGACCTCTAAAGGTCCCTCCCAGCTCTAAGCTTTCTGTGATTCTTGTCTCTTTTTCTAATTAGAAAATTCATTTGGGGGTATCCTTTATTGTAAGCAAACTCTAGTAAATTCTAGACCTGTATTTCAGAAGGAGATAGGGAGATATTGCCTAGTGCATCCAGTGAAGCACTGTGCCAGTTCCAAGAGTACTTTAAAAAACCAAAATGCTACACTGAGTTTTGAGTATTATGCAATACATAGAATTGTATTTTGGCAGGACTTTGCTGTAAAGAAGTTTGTTAGCTCAAAGTGTAGTTGACAGAATTTTATGAGCAGTCAAGTAATACATTAATGCATCTATAAATGTACTACAACATTGTGTTTGGGCAGAGATCCTGCTACAGTCCTATTGTATGTTAACCATGGATCTAACAGGGCACTTAAATTAAATTAATTGCAATTAGGGAGGCTGCTCTGATGCTCACAAATCAGATACAAAACAACCCATTCACAAGGATTTGCTAAACTGGAGCACATATTGAAAATTGGTTTAAAGTTTTTTTTAGTGTTCATGAGTCAAGAGTTTCTCAAACAATTTCATCATCATGGCAAATTATTTTGGGAAGCAGAAGTTTCATATAGTCTATCCCATTTTTACTGATATACAGTGCCCTGAAAACTGTGACTAAAAGCTCTAGAAATTTCTGGGATATGAATGCAAACACTTCTATTTAAAATCTTTTCTATTAGCTTGTTTTCTTACCTCCTGTTTCTTTTGTTTTCGTTCTGCTAAAAGTTCTTCCCTTCTTTTAGCAATCTTCTCATCCTATTAGTGAAAAAAAGATGTAAGAAGACAAAGATGTTTGCTAATATTTTAGAAACCCATGGTAACTCCAAGCAGAGCAGCCTGGCTACCAGAGCACTCTAAGCAGAGCAACAAGAAACTCTGCAAAGACAATTTGCTCTACACTTTTAACTAAACTCTGGTGTTTCTGAATGAAATGGCACTTCAGGTGTCCTCGCTGCTCCTCTAGCTAGCTTCTTTCAGTAGAAAAGGAAACTCTAGGGTAGTGTTTAACTGGTCTGTCTGCTTCTCTCAGACTCTGTATGTCCTTCAGCTTTAGTAACACAAGATGGGATAAGAACACACCCAGCAATGCTGCATTCCCACAGCACCATCCAACTTGCTCATCTACTGGGTGCTATGGCAAAACACTCAGTGTGTATCTAAAAACCATACTGCAATATACATAAGAAAAACATCAAATTACTGTTATTCAGGAAATTCTAATTCTAATCTTTCCTTTCTGCCTTCATCAATGTGTTGCACTGTTTCATGTACGTGTCTGAAACATGGACCTGTTCTGTTCCTCTGTCAGCAGAAGCCACATTGATGCTTACACTGCTCAGTAGAAGTCTGGATCCTAGGATCCATAGCCCAGGGATGCAATAGCATGCTTGAGCTGTGGATTTTGTTTTCTATGGCCATATTCACTTTTGTCAAGGAATTTCCACGTGCCTAGCATTCTGTCAGACACATCTCCTGGGCTGTAAGATATCTAAACTCCTGAACAAATCAATTGCATAGAGAAACCCCAATTCTTTTTGGTCCTTATGGAAACCCTTGGAACACTGTGAAGTGTTCCCATATCTGTTTCTCTGAGTGCTTGTCTCTGCTTTGGGAGTTTTAGAATCTGTGTTCAGACTTGTGCTGCTGCCATTCCAAAAAAGCAGACAGGATTGAAAACTTACTCTTATTTTTGCTTTCAGGTCTTTTAGTTTCTTTCTGATTTCCATTTTTTTCTGCTGTCTTTCTTTCCATTTCTGCAGCCGTGGAGGAAGAATACGGCCAAGAAGGTCACTTTCTTCTACCTGAATCCACACTGCAACATCAGGACACAGTCCTCTCTCTGACAAGTACTGGGCTTCATCTGAAGTGCGAGGGAAACCATCCAGTATAAATCCTGTGGACCTAGTTGGAAGAGAAGATACTTATCACTACATAATGTAACATGCAACATACTCAAAATGCAGTTAGTTTGAAAAAAAATGTGTCATTTAAAACTCCCTAATTAAGTGTATATGTTCAGTAAACTTAAAAACATACTTTCAGCTGTTATCAGGTAAACCTGATACTTCATTACATCTTGTGATTGATGTACTAACAAATTTACTTCTTCTGAGGTTTCAATATGCAGAGATTAATGATTTACAAATAGCCTTAAAAACAGCCCCAGATAAATGTGTCCTCATTATTGCTTGTGTGACTTTAAACCCAGTACTTCTCAGCCACTGCTCTCAAAAGAATAGAAGGTGCCCCCTAAGTTATTTTGGTAGCATCTGCCATGGAAGGCTTCTTGCCTGAAATTTCTCTTTCAGAAATGCCTGACAGTTTCTTCTCCAACGTGGGAAGAGAATTTTGCTACTTAGCATAAGCTCCATTGCCTTTCCTGCAGGTATTAAAACCAGATGAGATATGGCTGGAAAGCTCTGTGGCCTCTTGCAGCTCTTACTATCTCAAATTAGATGAGTTGTTTTGTAAAGCTGAGCCTTGTGTTAATAAGAAATTGATGTTTCTCTTTATTAGTTTACACTTTAATAGGATACATTGTCTCCTATTAAAAACCCAAAGAAGATACATTTAGTGGGAGGGGATGGAAAAACAGAGGGTCCTGGATGCCTTGGAAAAAAGTTGGAGGGAGGTATCAATCATGATCTGTATTATGATGAAGGTTCTCTTTGGCTCTCTAGTCCCTGATAAAACTGAATTTCTATAATATAATATCACAACATTATGGGTGATTTTTTGCCTATTTTTGCTAAAACTGATCTCCCTATTTTTACAGCATTAAAAGAACATTGTCCCCCCTGTAGGCTGATAGGGCAAAACTTTATTAGAGGATCCTGTTTATTCTTTTTAAAGGCATTTCTCATACTATTAGGAATTGACACCTACAGCCAAGCTGCTAGCAGCTATGATCTGGACAGAAATGAATGGAACAGATAGGACAGGGAAGAAAAGGATTCTTCCTGTTGAAACTGCATCTTAAAAAGCCAGCCTTCTTTCTACAAGCCAATCATATTGTTTATTTGGGCAACAATAATCCACTTTTATCACAGTCTCATAGATGTATTTTCTAATATGAAAGGAAGTCTGTGGTGGCTACATCACTGGAGTGCAGCTTGTGATAGCTGCACAAGATCACCTGACTCTGTGTGACTGTGAAGGCCACTGATACCTTCTCTTTACTTTCCACACAATGTTTACAGTACATGGAAACTCACAGCTACAGCTGGAGTCTAGCTCTCCATCTTAATTCTTTACAGGAAAACAGAAAAGGTTTATTTAAATATCTGTCCTCTAAGCCCATGAAAACTGCTCCTATTCAGGAGATTGAATCCATTTCTAAATTGCACAAAGTACTTTTGTCCAGGTCTGTGTAGAGAGTGCTTGAGACATTATGTTCCTGTCAAAATATCAACTGAAGCTGAGCAACAAAACCAAGACTGAGAGGTGGGTCATGATTCATAAGAAGTACAAGAGCACTGAAATAATATCTGCAATAGTTATTTGCAATTTTGACACAAGGGGTGATAGACTTCCTAAGATCAATTAAAGAAAGAGAATCTAATTCCAGTTACCTGAATGGCTCTTTCTTCCACCAGTCAAGAACAATGTTATCAAGGACTTCTGGAGGCAGTGCCTCATTATCCATTAGATTTGCTTTGATTGCTGCTTCCACATCAGTTAATTCCACTTCCTTTACAGAAAGAAAAGCCACAAAAATGGAAAAAAAAAAACAACCAACCCCCCAAAAAACCCCAGAAAGAAAGAAAAAGATCTACTTGACACATTTATTGTTTTTTGACTAAGTACTGTTCTTGTTGGATTTAAACCAGCAGAAACAAAGTAAACTCTTATGCCACATTTCCTTGCACTACATGACACATATTGGAATATTTGCCCCACATTTGGGGTTGGGCACTTCCCTAGAATTGGGGCAGCTGCTGCTATATGAGTTTTAATGAAACCTAAAACATGGCACAGTTTTCAAGTGTTTAATTATACATATGCTCAATTATGAGGAACAGAAACTGAACTGATCACAGTTTCTCCTAATTGCCTACAAGTTCTCCACTTAGTTATACATTTTCTCACCTGGAAGACTATCTGCTCTACATTAGAATGGCTTTTTTACTTTTTAAAAGCAACTTTTATCTTTTGATGCAATCTGGTGGTAGTCATACACAGAGAAATGCTTAGGGAGTCTGTAACCCCCTTGAGTTTTGTGCATGCTTTCTAAACTGAATGGCAATTGAATCAGCTGGCTTCAGATAAATAGCTGAAGGAAACCATACCTTCTCTTTATTATTCTGAACTTCCTTTTTTTCCTCTCAGTTTGTCTTCCTTTGCCCCATTTAGCATCTCTCTCTACTATTTGGAAAAAACCCCTATCCATAATTCTTGGAAATATATTGAAGAATGTTTGTAGCATTCACAAGAAAACATTGCCAAGAATTATTTCCTAATTTCATCACGCAAATAACTGAACACAAGTGATTTTTATCAAGCAAGAAGTGTATAGGAAATTCCTATTCTGGTCTGAAAATGGTTATTTTGTTTGTAGACATACAAAAGGTTAGATTATTACCTGTTTCCTTTTTTCAGTCTCAGTCTCAGTCATGGGCTGAGAGAAGTCTTCCAGTTCCTGTGATACATTTGGCATTTTATTGTCATTGTCTTCCAGCTCCTGCACTAGATTTGGCATTTTATAGTCATCTTCTTCAAGTTCATCCTCAAAATGGGGCCCAACCTTCTTCTTAGTTTTGGGTAAGATCAATTCCTGTAGATATTCTTCAAACTGAATGTGGAAGATGCCCAATTTGGCTGCTATCCCTCGTGCACAAGTCGTTTTACCTGCTCCGTGAGGCCCGAGTAAGCACACCCGTAGAGGAGGAGCCTGGAGGGAAACAAGTGACTATTCTGTAACAAGTTAGAATCCCCAGTGCACTCCTCACTGCTTTCCAATTCCAAAATGCTAGAAAAACTGCATCAAAACCAGTGACATCATTTTGCATTTTCATTTTTCCAGGCTTTCCCTTGCTGTTCCAAGCAGACTACCTGGAAATACTGAGCAAAGACACTATGGCAGTTGATACTGGTAGAGAATTCTGGTAAATCTTCCCTTCTTTTACCCTTCTTCCACTCACAGAAAAAAAGACTTAAATCTAGTCAACACCCTCCCCCCACCCCAGTATGTGTGATTTCTTAATCACATCTTATGATTATTGTGAGCTTTTGTAATCTTCCTCTCTTTTCTGCTTTATTTGCATCATTAATTCAATATGTTAATTTAAGTGCACGCTAAAAATGTCATAGGGGAGCAATTTGGTTTATTCATTTCAAGGACTTGCCTGATATATTTATTGTTTCCTAGAAAAAGACCAACAATAATCAGCAATTATAAATGGGAATGGAAAAGAGTTATTTTAATCTGTTACTATGTGGTTTAAATGATTTGGAAGATTCTCACTTTTAGTGGTTCATTGTGAGCCACATACTCCTCAGGGTTCTTCAAAAATTTCTCTCTGTACTCAGAAGTTGAAAAGTAATAAATCTTTTCTTGATATTTAGCTGCATGTTCATGGAGTCCTGGGTAAAGGACAAAGTTCTCTTTCAGGCTGACTGGACAAAAGTGTTTTGTGTCTCCCATGTGTCTTTTCTCTTCCTTCATTTTTTCTTCATCCTGAAAAGATTATGCAAATTAAGCAGATTAAGTAGGTCAGATTAAGTAATGTCCAATACATCAACTGAACACTGAATGAGAATGGTGGCCTCAAGACAGTTTGTAAGCTGACCAAAAGTCTATGAAAATACACACTTTTTAGATTCAGAGTCAGAAAACAAACTGTCCAGCCTAGTGAGAGAATTACTGAGAAAAGAATGACCATTTAAAATCTGAAATTATAATATCATAGTCAGCTGTTGAAGACCAAAATTAGGCTAGAAGTACCTATGATAAAATCTTCTCCTGCTGTGTTTCTGAAACTCATTTTCTGTTACTTCTAAATGTGCAGATGTAGATCTCTTCAGAAAATGCAGTGAGAGCTGGTATCAGGAAATCAGATTACTTAGCCAGTAAAATGAATGTCTGAAAAAATCTATTCAATATTGCTCCAGTACAGTGTATACAGTATATACAGTCTGTATATATATATACACACACTTGGGGATAGGAATCTTCCAATATAGGATGAAAAGAAAAGAAAGGCAAAGATAAATAAAGATGAATAAGTTAAAATAAAAGCACAAATAGACAAAGCCAGCATGCTTACTTCATCATCTTCATTTTCTTCTTCTCCTTCAACTTCTTCTTCTTCAACTTCCCCTTCAGCAGCTAGGCCATCTTCCTCTTCTAAGTCTTCAGCAGATAATTCCCAACCATGATATTTAAAAGGTTCTGAAAAGGGTTTGGATTTTTTTTGTCCCCTGTTTCAGTATTTTTCATTTGGCTAATTCCAGAATGTATTCTCTTTCTCCACAGAAGTAAGAACATAATTGAAAGCAAATCCTGCCAGCTGTATACTGCATTTCTCCTACTCACAGAACAAAATGTTCTCCCCAGATGTAGGAATTAATATATTGCTTCTTCCAAATGTGGAAATTCTACTGGTCATTTTTTGGTTAAGTAAATTGGTCTTTTCAATGGGAAATTGTAGCACAGAAATATTCTACAGACACATGGAGATAGTAGCATTACTGTTTGCAACAGGTTTTTTCTATTGTTCATTGGGGAAAATCATTAGTCAAATTGTATTTGATTATAAAGCCAGCACAGGAGATGTTTCAGTTAATAAAATACTGGCATTGTAGTCATGATAGGAAAAATGCAGCATTAATATTATTTATCTGTGCTCAAAGTTGTTAGAGATTTGAGCACTAGTGAAGAAAGGTTGCTTGCAAAAAACCAAGAAAACAGTATTTAAAAATCCAGTCTTGAAACACAATTTATGCCAGTGGCTAATTAGATTAGTCTAGTTGACTTCAGTGAATATTGTACATTAGTGAATCTTTGTTATCTGTCCATTCCTCAAACCAATACACTGACATCAACAGATAGAACAAGTCACTGGGGAAATGAGCTGTCAGACTATTTAGGGAACTATTATGTACATACTTGTATAGCCACACACACACACACGCACATATATATCTATATATCTGTCTTTCAAATATCCATATTTCCCACTTGTCCTATGTCTTAAAGGCTGCTAGTGTGCTTTTCAGCTCACCCACAGAACACAGCATGTCCTGTTCCCACTTCATATGAGTAATACAGAACCGAGTATAACCAACAGCCCCCAATATATTCATCATTCAAGCTCTCCAGAATCCCTCTGGCTAGGTTAAGTGTGAATCCCACAAACAGTATTACTTACTTTCCATAACCAGCACAATTTGATTAAGCAGACTTTCTGGAGTTTGCTTAGCAATCTCTAAAACAACAACCTGAACTAGAGGTGACTGCTTGATTGCTGACTCCACTGCTTGCCAGTCATGCATGACAAGGTCAATCTTCCTTTTAAATAGATCCATTTCTGGTACAGCTGGAAAATCATCCTCTGTGAACTCAGGCAGCACCATTTCTGAAATCACATGGCAGACAGAAGGCAATGCTCCTTTAAAATGTTTTGCATTTAAAAATTATCATTATGCATTAGAGTTGCTTTTATTTTCTACAAATACAGTGTCCTATTTTTTTAATGCTGCTTTCCTCCACCTTCCCCCCTGTAATTATGAATTATGGTATTGCTAGTTTACAAAGACACTTTTAAAATGCCATATTCTTTATGCTGATATATTACATACTGAAGCTTCTCAAGGAAAATAGACAAGGTCAAATTCCTTAATTAAATTTGCATAAGGTTATTCAAACCAGCACACAAAGAAATCTAATAAATCTTACTGCAAAGAAATATAAGGAATATACATTAATTTTGATAATTATTTAATGATGAGCAGTTTTTTGACAGGCTATCCATATGGTCATGTCTCATATGAAATGTGCCAGTGTAGGAAGAAATAAAGAGCAGAAAAATTAGCGTACACTGCAAAGAAGCAATTTGATGTCCTGCTCTGGTTCAGATTCAGCTGCTGAAGCTCTTGTGGACTGTTCAGGTTGCACATTAGGTATCTGCTCTCTTTCAAGTGGAGTTATGCTCTCTTTATGTGAATAGAAACATGTGTATTACCTAGGTGGTTTTCTTCTTCAAATTAAGAAGATTAAGATCACAGAATCACAGAATGTTAGGAGTTGGAAGGGACCTTGAGATCTCAGGATCCAGATGTTAATGAATTAAACCTTCATTTACTCAAACAAAAGCAGACAGACACAAAGATCAACACGGCAAAATTACAGGGAAAAAAGAAGATTTAGGGGAGAAAACAAAAAGGGACTAAATAGAGAAGTGTACTTCAGTGTAAATATCAAGGATATGAGGGATGGTATCAAAGACTGAAATCCTAAACTGAGAAAGGCAAGGCAGTGAGCTAAAACATTAAACCATGCAATGTAAGAGTTCCTAAACAAATTACAACTGATGCCTCTAACCACAACTAAAAAATGAGGCAAGACAGGCACACAGAGATTGTGAACCACCTTTTGAAAGAGATCTGTAATGGGAATGTCTTGATCCCTGGATACCTAACTCTTAATCTTTGCAGAGATGCTGGACATACTTTTGCCAGTTCTATGAAACAGAAACTGTGGCGGTTAAACAGCTCAAAAGTTAGATCTGTTTGTTCAGAGTGCTGGAATACTTCCATTTCACCACCAAGTCTGCAGCAGAATCAAAAGAGGGAATTAATTTATTCTGACTTTCAAGCCTTAGTTGTGTGGTTTAACCACCAAGACAGGCCACTATAGAGTCATGAATGGATCTTTCCTTTGTGCATTGTTAGAAATGTACAGAAATGCATTCACCTGCCAGTCAGTACACTCTGGCTCATGAAGAGTTAGATTGCTGTGTTACAATTTTTTTCTTGAAGAAAACTACTGTTTTCTCCTAGAACTGAATGTCTCTCAATCTTCTCTTCTGGATTGTTGAAGAAATCCACAATGCTACTTTAATATTCCAAAATGGAGCCAGATCAAAAAATGCTATTACTAAGCACAATGTAGCTGGATTTCAGTGGTTAGGTACCAGTAAGATTTGGCAGGGTACAGGACTAAACATAATGGTCAGAGCAGAGATGCTACCTAACTTTTGCCTAACATGCTACCAACTAAAGCACCACCTGGAGTGTCAACAGCAGCTGGGATATGTGAGTGCCTGCAAGACAAAACAAATCTAATAATTTTTTTCTGACTTGGACAGCTAAGCTACTTATGAAGGCATTATATCAAAGGTCAGTGGCACTACTGTCCTGCTAGAAGAAAGCAAGCCAGTGCCCTGCCTCTGGTGAGTTAATTGCCAAAGAGTTAGGGACTCCCATTCTTTTGTCACTGGCCAAATGTAAAAAGATGCAGGGTTTCAAACACCTGACATCCCTTCATGGCTCACTAAGGTTGGCCTCTTGCTAGCTTGCTACATGTTGTGTCTGTTTCTACCACCCTTAATTCCACACATGAAGCCAGGCACTTAAAAAGTTAGCATGGCAGTTTTAGGTACTGCAGTGTCTAAAATCTCCTGGTCCTTAATGTGTAGTTCTCTAGAAATGTAGTAAATGTTTAGCTACTTAGGTGCTTTTAAGAATTTTGTTCTTCCACTTGTGAGGCTGAAACACTTATTCTTCTATACCTCCATTTACCTCTACTAAATATACATATACATATGATAAGCTGAGATTTAAAATAACAAGTGAACAAAGAAGGATTTGAGCAAGTATTTTTGTGATCTTTTATAATGAGCAGTTAATGCATTCCCCCCCCCCTTATTTTTTACAGCTCTGAACAACACAGCTGTTAAGACCGACACCTCAGTGGCCAAGCTTTCCTCTCTTTGAATGACAGTAATGTAACCACAACCCAAACCTGCAAAAGGGCATATCATTAAGCAGAAACAACTTGCAGATTTCAAAGTCTGATCTTGAATTAGAAATTAGTTTTTTCTTGAAAATGTTTATGAACATTTGCATTTCACTAAACTACATTTCATTCTGTATATGGCATTACATATGTAATATGTAATACATATGTATATGGCCTAAGGCATATCCCCTGCAATGACATTTCTGTCTCTTGCTGTGATTCTACATGCCAAATACCTTTCTTTTTGGGTACATTCAAAGATGCTGTACAAATGGTACAATTAATTATGCTGCATTTTACAGTGCTGTATTCCAAATGATACAGAGGTGTAGCCAGGTAAAAACTGCTTAAAGTTGGGCAGCTCTAATGCATGATGCCATGATGAACATTAGGAACACAGATTTTAAGGAAATAAGCAAAGGATAGATTCATAACCAGATCATGCTAACTGCTTTGGCACGTGCTGTCCCTGGCACACTCAGACTGCAGGAATCACATGTGCTGCCTTGTGAACCACAGCCCTCTTCAAAGCAATAAACTATGGAAGAGAGTAATGTCTGCTGTCTGGATTTAGCCTTCAGCAGATCATCTTTTATAGTCCTGCCCTTTAAGAAACTCTCAGTTCTGAGTAGGTCATGAAACTTTGGAAATAGACAGGCAGAATAATTGATTTAAATGAATATCTGACATCTTCTGAGACAGAATATTGAACATGATAACAGATCCTCTCAACAGAGTGCTTCCCATACAAACCTTAATCTCAGAGCCACAATTCATGTTACACCTCTCCTGATAAGCCATATTTAGCAACTGAGGGGCCAGCACATGTTCTAGCTTTGATTCTTTACTCTAGGCCCACAATTCCACCAGATTACCTCTATCTGAAAGTTTTCTTGCTTAAGGAAACTTATCCAGCAACAATTACTGCATACTTATGGAGCTTTTAAACAGATTACACAGGCCTAAGCAAATTGGAGCAACTTCCCCCTGTAAAGAGGGAACAAGTTACAAAAGAAAAAAGGATTGCATTCTTAGGGAAAAGGACAACCCCAAACATGGACAACTCAGACATTATTTGGTTTTGGTTTAGCTACTTGAACATTATCATGACAAAAATGTTGCCTCCTTCGCATTTGTTGTTTTTCAAACTGGGTCTCAGGAGTGCAAAATACTGAAAACATGTTCAAGTAAGACAGCCCTACTTTTGCTGTGGGATATAGTAATTCTGCTTGCAGAGGTGATTTACAGTGAGAAGTTAAAGAGGGAAGAAACATAGTCAAGGAAAATATCTGAAAAGACAGTAATGGTTTAAATGTTAAATGCAAACAAGTTTCCTTCAGAGCATGTGGGGGTCTATTTAACAGTGCTGTTGTTAATTTCTTTTCCTTATCACCAGTCCTAACTCTGGAGCCTTCAAAGGGAATCCCTTTATGGCAATCTGTCATTTTCTTTTGTTCTGTGGCTTCTTTGCCTTTCCTGAGCATAGTTGCCATAGAGACAAGCAATCCTCACAGGCTTTCTGCCCCCACGCTCTCCAAGTGAGTTGCTGGGGAAGAAGAGACTTTAATATCTTTTTTTCCAGTGTTCTACTAGTATTAGATATGACTTGTTCTGCCCTCAGTCCCTATTTAGCAACAAAAAAAAAAAAGGAAAAAAATCCTTCTCTCAAACCCTGCCAAAGCTGAGCCAGAGAAACCAGAAGCCAGCATGTCTTCAGTAGGGTTAACTATCAAAATAAACAGAAAGGCAAAACATGGGCTAACAGTGACAGCTCCATTCCTTGAGCTGATATGTATTTCATTAGGAACAGATTTTCAGCTGTCTTTTTGAAACACACCATGTAGCCTGTTTCATGACTAACTTAGAAGCATATGCTGCCAAATAATTCTCAGCACATCATCACAGTGAAATGTACTTCAAAAACCTTAGATTGCATGTACTGCTTTATGGTGTATGGAAAAGAAAGCAGTGTGGTTTACAGGTTGATTCTTTTTAGTGCAGAAAAATGTGTATTTGCTATTTAAAATAAAATGGTTTATGTTGGGTTTATTTCTCTTTTAGCCTTAAACATATTCTAAAAATTCTAATAGCTAAAGGTTAGAAGTTCTACTTTAAAAGGGAAGCAGATTGTCTCCATTAAAGATGAGTTGTCTACAAAGGTTTTTGAGAGAAGGCAGTTGTAGGATTTCATGTATTTTTTCATTAGCTTATGGTTCTGTGCAGTTCCATGGGCTGCAGAATGTCACCTTACACTAAAAAGAAGAAAACATGTGAATCCTAGCAAGCTGGTAGCAGGACAGTGGATGACTAAGAAAAATTCAGGACATGTTCTGATCATTCACACCCAAAGTTAAAATTGATTTTTAAAGTGCCAATACCCGGTTCCTTATTTTTAGCAGGAGATAACAACATGCTTTTAATTGCATTTATAACTGCTTCAATAAGGTGAACCTATTGTAACATAGATGTCTTTACAAGAAAAGCTAAGGTAAAAAATGGAATTTAAAGTCAATTTTCTACTACAGTAACAGCTTCCAGAACAGGAAGGAATAGAATTCTTGATACTAGCAAGTGAGAGAGATTAGATGTGCTACAAAACTAACCGGTAGGCTCAGATTCTTCTGGACACTCTGCCGAGTCACTGGCCTGTTCTTGGGCCATTTGGGCAGGTTCAGGTGGAAGCTGCTCATCATTGTTCTCAGATTCTGTTGGCACAAGTAAAATCATTAGTAACTTTAACACATGCATTATGGGGTGCTTGAGTAGTTTTGGATCGCACTGAAAAACTTCTATTTGATCATCTGCAAAAAGGAGTTAGTTACTGTAGTGCTCAGGGATTGCACCCTGACCAAAACAGTTTAAGCACAGACATTAAAAGTCTTAACCTGTGACAACTGTTTGCTTCATGGACGAGATCAATTGCATGGGGTATTTTATTGCTGAAACATGGCAGCAAATGAATATCTCAAGTTTTACCCCAGGAAGATTAGAATAAACCCATGGATCTACCTGAGACTCTAACTCTTCTACAATGCCTGAAATATATGCTCATGAAGTCATATAGCTGTCTCCTAGCAGAAACAACTCCATACTCATGCAAAGCTGCTGCAAAAATGCTTAAATACATTAAGAAATTCCTGAAAATAACCTAAGCTTTGAATAATTGTGTCAAGGGACAGGAAAACAGATGAGGACTGTAATTTTCAGATAGATACTACAAGCAAAAGTTACCACAGAAATTGTTTTGTGTACCTTCAGACAATTTGGACAGGGCACTGTCCAAATGCCTCTTAAACACTGACAGGCTTGGGGCATTGACCACCTCTCTAGGAAGCCTGTCCCAGGGTTTGACCAACCTCTTGGTAAAGAAAAAAATACTTTCTAATGTCCAGTCTAAACCTCCCCTGGTGCAGCCTTGAACTGCCTATTCCCATATGATCTGATATATGAGACATCAAAAGATCACGATTTGGGCTCTGGGGTATTTTTCTGAGTTTTCTTTTTTTATACTAGAAGTGCTATATAAACCTCTCCAAAACTGTGAATATATCATTCATTTATATTTTTGTAGAGACATGTCACATGGGAGAAAAGCTGCAGTCAATGTGCTGATGGCACTACATGTGATAGAAACCAGATGTCAGGCTCTGAGCAGCATGACTGAAGTGTTTTGGTGAGTCAGTATTTGATTATCCAATGTGGGTGTAGGAAACATGATTTTCTCTCAACAAGGACTTACATGTGTTAAGAGCACAAGTGTTTAGATGACATTATCACTGCTATCAATAATTGTTGTTGTGATGTACTCACGTCAAAATGAGTTAGATATTCAAAACTAAGATGAACTTTGTTGCTTGAGACAGAAATAATAGAGTATCTGTGTAGAACTGTAATACTTTAGAACTCATTCACTTTGGAGAACATTAGAAACTTAGTAGAAACTACAAAAATGCATGTTAAGAGAGACACTCCCAAAACCATTTCCGTTCTAAGTGTTGAGCTTCTCCGAGGAAGAAGAGAAACTCAGACAGCTTTGCTTTTTTCTTACTAGCTATTGGCAAAGTTCTAACAATGTTTTCTACCTTCTGAGGGGATACAGATTTATGAATGAGTAGGAAGTTTCAGTAGAGTTGATAACCCACTTAGGAAAGTTAGTACAGGACTTACATAGTCCTGTCTCCCTTCTGTTGAAAACCCGAACTCTGCTGGGAGATTTACTACACATCTCTATTCTGTAACATCAAGAAATGACTGCCTGAATCAGGGAAGGAAACAAAGATAGTAATATAAAGTCATTTTTCTAGATGCTGAATGTAAAAAGGAAATCAAACCCATAAAAACTGCATCAAAACCAACTTGCAAATTGCTGAATTATTTGAATCACATGATTAGATACAAGAAAAGCCAAATGATACACACTTTCACCTTTCTCCTCAGCAGTCTCTAGTGATTGACCTTCTGGTGTCAGTATTTCTTGTATTTCTTCTCTGCAAGTAAAAGATTATTTATCTTAAGACTTACATAAATGCCACTGAAGCAAGCTGCAGGTATATGAAATGAAAAGTAAAGATGTGGGAATATACTGTTGGGAACTGAAATATCAATTGGGTTGTACAAAATAAAAAATCTCATATGTAAAAATGTAATTGTCTCATTGTATCAAAAGGCTGGAGTAAAGAAAGCTTAATTTATCATTTATCAGTCTTCTGCCACCATAGGTACTGATCTAAATAAGACATTTTATTTTACTATCTGAATGTATTTTATACATTCAGATAGTTGGTATTTTTTACCTTATTTCTTCTTCTTTCTTTTCTAAAGCTTCATCTGTTAGTCTTCTCAAAATCTTAGCATTAATTTCATCCTTGTTTGCTAAATATGTTCTGTACAGTATACAGACTCCTGCAGTACAGTAGCACAACAGTAGTGAGTTTTATGCATCTGTATATAACCAAAGTTATTTGAGTATAGGAAAATTGTTTATATAGATGATAGAAACTTTCCTACTTCTTTCAAAAGCCAATAAAAGGCATATATACCATGGAGATGCTATTATACTGTTGCTTTCTAAGGTTTTAGAGCTCTGTCTCAGGTTTTTTCTGCAGAAGAGTTGTGAAAGTTTTCAGTGGCTTTGCCTGGTGGCCCAGGCATGCACTTTGCCATCTTTGTTTTCTCAGATTATGAAAAGCCAGCAATGGCAAAGAGCATTCATCTACTTCATTACTCAGAGTCCAAATGACATTTAACTGAAGTGAAGCAGCTTTAGTTACAGAGTTAGCAAATTATAATAATGAACAACCAGAAGAATCACAACTGCTATTTTATAACTAAGTAGTCTTTCTTCCTGGGTACCAGCCCATGTATTTCTCAGCCAAAGGGTTGAATATTGTTTCATCTGATGAAGAATTTCAGTATTACTTGACCAAGTGGAGAACTATAAGCCTTTAGAGTAATGGATAATAAATTAGCCAAGTCCTCAGTGGCTGATCTGAGAATATCTGCTACTGGTATTAACCAGAAATAAGCTAATTTGTTTATGGAGCAGTTTTGTAGGTAGCTCAGGTGGTTCTGGCTGAAAGAACAATGTTCTTGCAATGTCCTGTTCTAGAATAGAATCAGAGAATCATTTTGGTTGGAAGAGACCTTTAAGATCTTCAGGTCCAACTGACTTAATGTACCTGGAAGTCAATGAGAAAATCTTTATGCCAGTGTTCTATTTCACTCCTGTTTATTATGATAGGCTACAAATAGTTTGACTTGTGTTCAATTTGCACATGACTCGTTTCAAGCTGTGGCAGTAAAAATACATGCAGTAAAATTACTTTATCATTTAAAGGAGGCCAATTCACTTTCTCCAATCAGTGAAAGAAACCTTGAAGAAAAATAAGTTGTCATTGATTGAGATGAAAGCCTGATACAGCTCCAAGGATAAAATTAGAGTATAGACTCATTATCATCTGAAATACATTTAAAAAAGGGAATGGTGGATTTCCTTCCACATCTGAAATCTACTTATACATAGGGCCAAATGGGTTGTCATTAAGAAAGCAATCTTTTTTGCTATGTGATATGGAGCCTCTAACAGTGTTAGTTCAAACAGAGGTACCATCAGGGCTGCCAGCACAAAATTGAAGTTTCATGAAGGACCTCTCCAACTTCCAGGAAAGGCTTACACTTCAGCTTTAAAGAACCTGCCATCTATCAGACTGGAGAAACAGGTGAGGGAGTGGAAGGGATGGCTACTAAGAGTATAAAGCATATAAAGTACCCCCTCTTTTTTCTCAAAGGAGGAAGTTGATACCCACAACCTGATTTTGCAAGTGGGAGAACAAATGTGCAGGCAGGTCAGTTTGACTGAGAACCACACTGCAAGCTGGTGGCCAGCCAGACACAGAATACCACTGGACAGTTTCAGACTTCAGTATTTACTGCTGATTGCAAATATGAGAACATCAAAACCAGGATTGTATCTAGGAGGAACTTTCTTTATTGCTTTTGTAAAACATCCCTGTTTTCAATGGTGTGCAATTCCCTCAGTCCAAACTGTTAAGACAAAAAAACGAGGAGTCATGTCCCATTTATAAATTTCCAGGGAGAGAAGGAAGGAAGAATCCAGTGAATCAACTAGTTTATCCCAAATTTCTTATGTGTGCTTTATATACAGATATCAACAGAGAAAAAAATAAAAGGATTGTTTCATTACTCTGCATTTACTAACCATCTTTTTCTGTATCCTTCAGACAAACAACAGTGTCAGGGAGAAGTCCTTTTTCTGATAAAGCTGACCAGTGCTCAACTGCCAGAGGGTAGTTATCAACTACCCATCCTCCTTTTTCTGGAGCACCAGGAAATCTGTCTTTGTTCTTCTTCATAAGCTGTTACAAAATGCCATAAAAACAGAAACAGACTAAGATAGTCTGTGAGCTGTTCCAAAAGACTGCACAATACAAAATTGTTTTCTAGATGTTATTTTTCCCTATTGTCATTTGAGGTCAATAAAAAGCAAGATATGAATAAAATTGTATGTCTGAATGAAATAACATTTTAAACAAAGAAATTAATGTGCCTGTGATTTTTTACATTTGCTTACAAAGAATATAGATTCCAGTTTCAATAGTCATAAACCAGTGAAAAAAATTAAAACAATTCAAGATTCTTGGCCAAATCTTCACATGTAATTCTTGTTGAACACTTGTATCTGGTGTTGAACTCTTTCACAGTGAATAAGTGTTTAAGAACAGGACAAGCATACAGTGATTTTTCCCCTCAGATATTTCTCCCAGCCTTTAACTTTCTAGCCCAGGTACTTTGCAAGATAAAAATGATTTGTACATATATATGTACTAGTCTTTAGTAGATTTGCCTCTCATGATCTTGCTCAGTCTCTCCTCAATCCCATGTAAGCTTTCAAACTAAACAGGTCTTTTAAATGCAAAAATTAAGAACACATCCATATGTAGATATATATAATGTATAAACTGTTACTAGCTGCTCTTAGGAAAAAAGTGCTTTGCTGTATAGTACTTGTAGTTTTACCTCTGCAATAGCTGTCTCCAGTACTTCAGCATGTATTTCAGGTGACAGTGTAACTTCAGAGACTGATGCCCTTTTGATGGCTTCTTCTACCATTGCTTGAACTTCTGGGTGGTCAGCAGTTATCTCTGACATATCTAACAATATAGATTTTTCTAAAGCACTTCACAAAACTACAAAATGCAGAAATAACTGCTAGGCAATTAAATCCAGTCATTTCCTAATTCCAGTGCAGCAGTCATTTTAAGCAATATTACACAACCATACTGAGAAAGAATCAAATATCAGTTCTTCTGATGGCAGTTCTAGAGGATACTTCATAAAGACATGTTTTAAGATCTTGGTTTGTTCTCTCATTAAAACTCCCACCTTTTTAACTGTACAGTATTTTCTACCATTAAGTGAAATATTGCTACAATATGAATGGAATGACATTTCTGTACTAGGCACCTGCTGCACCTGAGAATCTCCTTTGATTTCTCTTTGATTCCTAAATCAAAAGGTTGACCAGATTAATCTCAAAATCAACACAAATACAAATACAATACAAGTACAAATACAAATCAGAGATCAACAATAAAGAAGCTTTAATTCCCTAAGATGCAGAAAATCACAGAATGTTAGGAGTTGGAAGGGACCTCAAAAGATCATCTAGTGCAACCCCCCTGCCAGAGCAGGAAAGCCTAGAGCACCCAGTATTCCCAGGCGGTCTCCCATCCAAGTACGAACCGGGCCCAACCCTGCTTAGCTTCCAAGATCAGACAACATCAGGCATTCTCAGGGTGCTGTTGTATCAGTATATTCATACTGGATCCATACTTAGTTACTGATTGCTGACACAATGGACTGTAATTGTTTAAAACATTTTCAAGAACAATCAGAGTTAGTTCACAGTTCACATTTGGTGAAGAACTCTGACTTCAGTCAGACTTTTCTTGACTTTTCTTGAAGGAAATTTCAGAAAGTCATTCAGATGGAAAGTTCCCAACCTGATTCAGTCAGAACCAATTTCTTCTTTCAAAAAGAAAACTCTTTCTTACATACTGGTGGCCCTCAGCTTCAGAGGATTTATCCTAATATCAAAATATGAACTGGACTCAGCTGTTCCCTTCACTGCATGCTCTTTTAGCTCATATTTAACATACAACAATCCTAACAACTTCTGTGGTCGAAGTGACAGTAACTGCTTCAGTTAAATAATCTAAAGTCAACATGGTAGCTTCAAAGGCCATAAACCACCTTATTCACCTGATTCTGTTGACTGTTTTTCTAATTCCAGTCTAGTTTGCAGTGCTCTTATAGCCTCTTCTACTGCCTCCTTTCGCACTTGCTCAATGGTTTCTTCTCTTGACTTCTCCACACGGGGTTGAATGAGTTTGGCCATATCAAGAACCTAGTGACATGATTGGGGAAAAAACAAAATCACAGAAGAGAACTATAGCATCTGATCCAACTTCTATACAATGAAATCAATTTGGGAAGGCTCTGCAAATTTCAGAAAAATTAAAATATAGTTCAAGCACAGGGCTTTTTTAAGTGCAAAAAATAATTTCTAATTTGCTTTTACACTTAATTATCTTAGATACAATAGTTATTCATTATATTCTTAAGCTAAGGCAAATAACTGGCACAAATATTTGTCATACATAGAGAGTAAATAAAACTATTTTTGAAATTTAGCTACTTTTATGCCACTAAATCACTATATTTCCTCTGTAAACCATGTTTGCAATACCCATGTTAATAAGACAAGATAAACAAATCTGTTTAACTGATTCCCAAGCCTCAGCTGATATCCTTGTTACATAAGACATTTACAAACCTACCTGTCCTTGATATTTGTGTGCAATCAGATTACAAATAGTTGTTCTTCCAGAGAATGGAGGACCAAATAATAGCACTTTACAAGGAGGAAGTGGCATTGGTGGTAACAGGTAAGGCCGTGGATTCAGCATAAACGTTTTTAATGCCTCTGGGGATGACAGGGTGTACATTTTACCTAGGAAACTTAAAATGGAAGAAAAGTTAACAGATTTAGACAGTTATTTTATAAAACAGCAATAAAAAGGTGTCAGATTCTGCTAACCTGACAGCCAAGTCTGGGATTCCCATTTTGATATCACCATCCTTCAGAGCCACAGGACATGCTTGCCCCCACCTGCTTCTGCGCCATCGGTATCTGGGTGCTATGGCTTTGTAAGAGGACAGAACCCTGAAAAGTTCATCCTGTTAATTAAAGCAGCAGCAACAGCACATGTCATTTATGTCTGAAGCCACACAGGCCTTGTTCTTAGCCTTTTTGGAACTATTTTATTGAAAACTAAACAAACCTAAAAAGACCACATGAGAATATTTTGTAGAACATCTAAAATAAATTATCTATTTCAGAATTATAGGGCAATTTTATGGAGAAACTATTTGGTTTTCCAATTTTATCTAATAAATTAGTACTTAAAATAGTTCCTGTAGAATTCATTTATTCTTTTCAGAATTTTAAAATGATGAAGAGGTACAAATCAGCCATTTATTGAAGATGACAGAAAATGGCCAGGATTTCTTCTGAAGAGGATGAAGAAAGGACCACAGTTTGTGTGGGGGAATAGCAAGGTCAAACTATCTCTTTTAGGCATGCAGAAATGTTATGTGATAGAAGTAAAGTTTAGTAGATCTTAGTCAGCTGCCGAGATTGCTAGCCTTTGGCTAAAGCTGCTTCTTTTTCTCAGAAGGAATTAATTCTTCCTCTATTGCTAAAACAAACATTTTGTTCCAAATTTTATTATAATAATCTTTTTTTTTTCTTACACTTTTTAAGTGGATTTCAGTCCCAGAATTATCTTAAATTCATATTTCTGGAAAGGCAAGGCTCAAAAAATGCTCTTATTGCATGGTAGAACATACTGGCTGCTGTGAAACGAAGATGTTACATTGAAACCTTACAGCAGCAAATAAAAAATATTTTTCATAGTCCTTACAGCTAATCACATTTTAGAAAAGCACACTTACTTTTTCCAGTCCTTCCAGCATTTCTTCTTGCTGGTGTTGAAGCCTAGTTACAGGAGCTCCATTTTGAACCCCCAGAGACTGAAGTTGAAGTACTGCTGACTGAAGAGACAATAACTTTAGTACCAAACAAAAGTGCTGTTATCCTCTGAAAGGACCTCCAAAGTGCTTTCTAAATTGTAACTTATTCTTTATTGAATGGCTGCATATTCACCAATGCTCAATTTCTAGCTTGGAGTCAAGCTAGTTATTAGGCTGAGATTTAACAAGTGATTTGGTAGACAGAGGCAGTGCACAAAGCTGAATCACAGCCTTTCTCTCTCCTCATTAAGCTGTGAGTCCCAAGCCTTCTAAAGAAACAGGCTCTGAAGGATTCTTTCCCACAAAGCAGTGGAAGTATTCAGAGGAGCTCCAACCTGAAAAGGAGGTAAGTCTCTTTAGGAGGTCACTGGATGCACTCTTGGAAGTAATACAGCTTTGGGTAGTTTATTTAAAAAGACACTTAAACCAGATGTCTGCCAAAGAGAAACAGATGATAGTAAATTGAATGGAAGTGTCTCCTGAGTGTAATCTTTCTTGAATGCAAGTGTTCTTTAAATGAAAAAGCAAATTTTGTCATGTGTGGACTAGTTTCATTACAGGTCTTTGTCTTACTTATAAGGTAAAGTGGTTGTAATTATTACACAACTTGATTGCCTTTGCTATAAATCTTCTGTTGTAATGTTCACAAAGAACATTAATTAAAAAGAGGAAATTTTATGTTCCAACTTGGCAAATTTAGTGGTTTTTTTTTTTCCATAGGACTCCACTTCATAGCATTAAGCATAAATTGAAATGATACTTACAGAATTATAATTGATTCAATTTGTTTCAAACAACAGAGGGGAAACTGCAGCAGCAGCTCATTTCCTACATTGTCACAGACAATCTCTCACTTCATTTTCAACCCCATACTTTAGCTTCTGATTTGAAGCAACTGTAACTTCTGAGGCAGAGGATAAAACAATTTATCTTCAAATTTTATCACTGTAGTTTTTTAATAGGGAGAATGAGTTGCTATGTTATGAGCTAAAAATCCAGACACAGCAGAACTGTTAAAAGATTGAAGTGTCTTCTACTACAGTGTAAATCAGTACCAAAGTTAATAAAAATTCTGTCATTGTTTTAGACAGCAGCACAAAATAAGCCAATCCTGAAAATATACTGTACTGAAAATGTTCCAGTTTCTCAAGTTAATGATGACCTTTTACGTTAACACACAAAATAAAGTGCTAAAACCAGATGGATACAATGCACAAGAGGTTCTTAACCTCTCTGAAAATATTCTCATGAAAGAAACAAGGAAGCCTGGGGGTAGTGCAGTGACCCATAATTGTTTTAACAGAGCAACAAAAGCAAGCACTTTAAATTTATTATTTTCTAATAGTAATTAAATGAGTTTTATACACAGCTTAAAATTTTGCTATCACCTTAATAAAGAAAACTCACAGAACTAAGAAATGACTTTCTATTGGAGGCTAAGTTTTTTTATAGCTTACTTACTATAAAGAGATCATCTGGTTTCTGATTTCCATCCAGTTCAATAAGGGATTGACAAGCCTGTTCAGCCATCAAGTCCTGTTTAAGAACAAACACATACTCATGAATTGGCTATAGTTAACCAGATAATGACATTGAAGCTTCTTCTGTTCCAATAGATATCAAATGCTGGGCTCCTGTGGACTTCAACAAAATCACAGAATCATTGTACTGATGACTTATAAAATTTTCTGGAGATAAATTTTTATCTGGTAATGGATAAATATACAGAGAATTCAAAAAATGGAGTTACAATGGGTTCAGAAAACAGATTAGATATCCTAGCTCAAATGCAAGAGAGCTCTGAATCTATTGGAGTGGAAGGCATAGATGCAAAGAGCAGATTTCCTATGGGACCGCATGCTAGAATGGACTCTGCTAATGGTGATGATACAGTGGGCTCTTCAAATACTGCAACTCCTGCTTTTAGGAAGTGTCTGTGGTGACAGGTGTGGTTTCACTTTTGAAACTCCAAGTGGAACACTGTATCTTCACTCTGGAGTAGAAACACCACCTACAGATGACAGCGCTGTCTCATTGGTTTCAGAATGAATTTCAGAACCTGGGGATATGTTGCAGCATGCCTTATGCCCACCTCCAGAAAATAAATCTCAAACTAACAGTTTGAGAAAAACAGTGCAAGATTTTGTTATACATACTTTGCTTTTACTTACTTCTAAAGGATGAAGCATTCTATCCTTATATATTTGAACTCTTTCCTCTGCATTTTCAAGAATATCTTCAGGCCTCTGCACTAACTGATGCAAAAAGTCCAACTTCTGAAGCTGATCTTGTTCAGTCTGCAGTATGAAAATTGATATATTTCAAAATACAAAAACAAAATAATGTACTAAACTAATTCTTGCCTTTGCTCAAAGGTAAATAAAGTAGCTTCCCAGAATATTGCCATCAGTGTTAGTTATTGCTGACCACGATCCTATCCTGATGAAGGATAGTTTCTGCTAGTTGGAGAGGCCTGTGCCTAGACCTTGCATTGCTAAGTCACTGGCCAGCATTAGAAACCACAACAATTAAACCTGAATTCAAACTTAATACCTTCATAAAAAAAAAAGAAAATCTATTTGTTGTAGATAAAACTAGAAAACAAGCTAGCATCCAGTAAATACTAGTAAAACAATAAGCAACACCTCTTTTATTGGCTTTGACAAAGAACCAGGCAACATAGTCACCATTTTCCTGATAACTTTAACTGTCCCTTCTAATTTAAGGCAAGAAACTGTTCAGTGATTCCTGAGTCAGAGACTATCCAGGTTAAGCTATACAATAATTAGTTTGCTGTCATTTATACCTACCATTTAATTATTATCCCACATCTCTTGAAGCAGAACAGAAACTGAATTCAGATTAAAGTTAAGAAAAATGAATTCATAATTAAGTATGGTGATACTTTAGAATATCAGAATTTGTTTTGCTTTGTCTAGAGCACATCATAATGCTTTGCACTGTTTAGATATTAGCAATGTTTACCTCTTCTTCTTCCTCCTCTTCATCTTCATTTTCTTCTTCATGCTGATCCTTCCCTTTCTTAAGCTTTTCAATAACATTAGGATCCCACTGGCTCCTCTGATATACCTCCCCTGACTCAGGGTGTTGCCTTTGTCCAGATATTCTTTGGCACAAGTCATAATCTGGACACTAGTGAGGAACAGTTAAAAGGAGACCATGTGTTTAGTGTACTGCTATAATAATGTTATTTTTCCTGCAGTTGCAGAATGGGGAGTAGGAGTGTGTTTGCCAACTATTTGGATTCATAAACAACTTCTCCAATAGGATTGAGTAAACACAACATTTTCAAAAGCAGTAAATATTAAAGAAATATTTAAACACTTGCATAGTTTTTCCCCCATCAGCATTTTACATTCTAAATCAGCCACAACTAGAGCACATTTTACCATGCAATTTGTACCTTGTAGTGTGAAAGTGTAGGTGTGGTTTATGGATAAAAGTACTTGGCAAACAGGCTTGTGATTGCTCTTGCTCTTTACTAAGTGCCTCCTAACTCTCAGAGCTCTCCTATTACCCTAAAAACATAGTGTGTCTAACTCCTCTAGCCTCTGCCATAGTGCCAAAGGCAAAAGTAGTTTAGCAGCTTAAAGCTCTGGAGGAGTAAGCAATGGTCTTCCCATAAAAAGCCCTGCAGACACAAATCAGCAAACACAGATAAATCTGGAAGTGGTCTGTGGTGGTAAAATTATTAAAATTGAAGATTTGAGAGGTTTGCCCAAGAATTTTCTCCTAAATAAAACATTCCTAACTAAAACACTTACCTTAACTGAAACATTCCTTTCATCTAAAAGCCAACAGCCTGTGGCTGTTTCCACCTCCCCACTTCTGAGCTAAGCTAACACTGGGTCTACCACTCCTACAGGCTCCACAGAAAGCTTTTTTCTTTCTACATTGGCACATGACACTGTTTGATTCCTTCTCAGAATTGTGGCTGTTAGCAAGCTACTTAAGGGGTCCATCTATACCAGGGACGTCAATACTGAAAGGATTGTTTTTCCACACCTGGAGTCCCCCAGATCTCCAACAGATCTTAAGATGGGTACCTTAAAATCCTACTGTGGAATTGTGGATAGGGCAGAACAAAAGATAAACAATTATTCTCCCTCTCTAAATCACTAACACACACATGGAAAACCTGAGCTAACAAGAAAATATTGTAGTTAAGGTCAAACTGTCACAGAAATGGAGAATTGATTTCTACAGAAAATACAGAGCTTTGGAGATCACATTGCTAGCACCAGGCACACCACCCATTCTGAGACCCCACTGCCTAGCAATGGCCCAGTACCCTCATTCCCTGAGGTATCCCTTGAAGCATTACAATACTTCAGGTTATTTCTATCTTTCTATGGTGAGTCATACAGCTGACATGACTGCTACATGACATACCACATTTTGAAACAGGGAAGGGAAAATTTGATTAGATATGGGCTTTTCTTTTGTCAAAGATGCATTTTCTGTCCTTTTTCTTGGAGACACAAAATTTATCTAAATTGGACTGCTAATAACAGTATTCCATTATTCCCAGAGTTATCTAGAATCTCCCTTCTTCCCTTCCTTTTCATATAAGGAAAATCATTACATCTATGACGCATCTGTGAAAACAGCTTGAACATGCTGAAATCAAAGGCAAAATTATTCATTTGACTTTGGGGCAAAGATTTTTAATGAGCTTTCTGTCTCAGCCTTCTTCCCAGAGGAGGAAATGATGTAGCTACATGGAATCAAGAATTCTGTTTTCTTTCTTGTGTACCTACTATCACTCTTCTAGTTGTACTGCTGCACATGAAACTAATACAACATTATTTGCAAGAGCTGGGATTTCTCACTGTCTGGTATTAAAACAAAGATTAACTTTCTGTAGCTGAAAAAAGTCAAAACTGCCTGAAAAGTACCACAAAAATACGCTTCTCTGATATTTTAACATCTTTCCATGAGCAGAGAACAAAAGGTTTGAAGTAAGAATTCACAGATTTTCATTAGGCATAGTCAAATTAAGTCTCAGTGGTATGGAATGAAAAGAAACATGTGCTTAAATCTGGCAAAGTGCTAGCCTAGGTCCACGCACTGAAGCTTAGCATCTGACAAACCACACAGCTATTACAGCTAGAATCAAATCCCAGTGAGAATGGAGCAGACACCAGAGGCTGATTATTCAGAATTGTCTCATCAGCTCATTCTGCACATTCAGAGTAGAAGATGGAAATAGTCTAGTTGATAGTAAAATATTACAAGAGGAAGTGCCTGAACCCTTGTTCAGGATTATACACACCATTGCCTTGTCCGCACAGAGTCCGGCTGAGTTTGGTGTGGGTACTTTTGTAAAGTACCTGCTATGTGACATCACTACTCATGAATAAATTGAGAGTTGTGAGACAACTTAATAAAGCCTGAGAAGCAGTTTCACAGTTAGCAAGTAAAAAAATGACCCAATTTGCTTTCTAACTTCCACATGTGAAAAGTTTCTTCATGAAATGCATGAATAGCAGCTGAACTTGTATGGAAAATCCTGTAAGGTGTTATTCCAAAATTTCTTTTCTTGAAACCCTGTATCTTCTAATTGGTAGAGGTGCAAAGACTGTAACTGCTACTGGAGTTTTAGTTAACTCTTTTCCATGAGCAATGCTTATAATGGAACAAAGCAGTGTAATTCCATTCTGACAGAAAAGAGAACAATTTATTATTCCTCCATAAATTCTACACTCAAATGCACAGAGGAAAATATTATCTTTTGACTTATGCAGCATATAAGTCTACTCAAATTAGGACTATTCCAGCAATCTACTGAAGATGTCATTACCTTAATGTTAATCAGGAAATCCGGTTTTAATTTGAGAGTCTTTATTGTCTCTATTTGCTGTGAAACTGTCATGTATTCCTCTGAGAGAGATGGAAATCCACTGAGAACATAACCTGCCAAATACATTTTATTAAATATCTTTTAGAAGGTTCTGTCAAACATGGGCCTAGTTATACTCATCTCCTTTACACAAAACACCTATTCAGCATCACAATTTTAATCAGCATCACATACATGATGCAAGTATTAAAACACTGAGCAGTGCAGTAAGAACTACTGTATAGCCAGGAACTTGATACTCATGAGGCCAGAATGAGAGACTAACCAATAACCAGCAAGAATTTTGTAGTCTGATAATGAGAATATTCCCTTAGAAAAATGATGCAAGCTCCAAGCAGGGGGGTTGGACTAGATGATCTTTCGCGGTGCCTTCCAACTCCTAACATTGTGTTTCTGTGATTATGTGAAATGCTTAGAATTGTACATGGCAACATCTAAATGAAAGCCTGTGCAGCACAAAACATGGCAGCAGTCTTTCCAAGAGGTGTTAGGACTGAAGACTCCTTCCTTGGGGAGCTACTATCCATAGATGCAAAATTTATAACAGAGGATAAGCAAGAGAGAGCATAATGTATAGTAATTCCTCTGGGAAATGAAAGCCCTGGATTTTAAGTTGTTGATACCATCAGAGAATTCTAACTGGTAGTGAGATGTGGGGAGTCTGCACAGCTGCTGCTTATCAACACAACCTGGATAACAACAGCTGGTGCATCCTTATTTCTTTGTCCTTTCACTACTGTTTTAAAAGCCTGGTTTCCCTAGGTAAGGCTGCAGCTTTTGCAAAACTTGAGTCCTGGACTAGAGTAAGAACAAAACCTGTTGCAACTGAAAGCTTATAGAAGTGTGCTAGTTTTCAGAGCAGTAGAAACCTCCCATTTTGTGGCCACTCTACCACTTTCTGTCCTACAGTGGAAATTTCAAATAAAAGTCAGCTCCAGAAAAAGAACCTACATTTAACTTTTACTTTCTTTCCACTTAGCAGTGTGTTTGCTTTTTCTTCAGGAAAGCAGGTTCAGAATTCAGCAAGATCTGCAACACTAGTCTCAGCACCTCAATTAACATCATCTTTCCTCAAAAGGAAGACATTTACTACCACTGCCAATACTATTCTCATCTAACTTACTCTCAGAGACCAAATGCAGAGGGAATAAAGAGTGTCATAAGAAAAAGGAGACTCTAATATTTTCACTTTTCAATAATGTTTCCCTTCATTTTCATTATTTTAAACGTTTAGAAAAGTTTTGCTGGGGTTTTGTTGTTCTTGTTATAGAAGAATTCAAGAAAAAAAAATATCTGTATTTTAAATCCTAAATCTTTTCTAACCAGAAATATTGGCAAATGACAGTCCCAGCAAAAAATAACATCTGGGACACATTAATTTTCTCAAAATTAACACAACATAGGACTGGTATGGCACTTTCTGATCTCCCATATTGGCAAATGAATCCCTAAACACACTCTCAGTTTGTGGATGTTCCAAAAGAAAACATGCTATCACTAATACAATAATAGACCCTTCCAGCTCCTACCATTCTGTGATTCTAGTTCAGCAGTAATGGATGCAAAGTGGGGCAAAATTGGAGCTAGCTCATTCTAAGAAGCTGAGGCTATAAATATACTCACCAAAATGAGCAACTTCTGGTGATTCTATCTTTTTCAGAATCATTTCTGTAACTAGTTCTTCAGAAACACTTTGACCTTTATGAAGCAGTTCTTGACACTAAAGTAAAATGCAAAATGTAGTCTTCAATAATTTCTATTTGTCAGGACTGTGACAAAACTTACTAGAAGATTAGACCTTTACCTTAAGGCCATATTCTGTTTCTTCATGAATATTCATTTGAATTACTTCCAAAGCTGAGGGAGCACAGAATGAAAAATGAAAACAGTTAATTAAAGATATTTTCTGTACAGACATGTACATGCAGATACATGCACACACAGAGAGGAGTAAGTATGTATGCTCCAAGCAACCAGACCAGTTTTGAGTGAACAACCAATATACTTAGTTAGGGCCATTACTATATTTTGTCCATCCAGACTTTGGTGCCTTCTGCCAATGTCTTGGTAGATGGTTTTCTCTAGAGTATAACCATGTAGTTACTACAGACAAATACACAACTTCAGCCTTGTATGACTATTTTAACTACTTCATGATATCTAAAATTAGCATTACTTCTGTGTAGGTCAGAGATGAGAATTTGAGCTCAAAGCACTTCACAAATTTGAAAAGAATTTTTTTCTTTCTTCCTTGATGGGGAAAATGAAGGAATACTACTAGCAAAAGTTGAAGGAATGTGTGTGTACATGTGTGGGTGCCTTAGACAAAAGATTAAAAGAAGTATCACAAGCAAAAAAATCCCCAAACTGAATTTATGAGAAATAATGCACAAAATGCAGTGAGTGAGATTTACATCAGCCATGAAGAAGAACTTTCTAATAGCAGGGATTGTGTTTCAGTCTGATCTATGATTGGGATGAGGTTTTAGAAATTTGGGTTAGAAATCTGAAAGTGCCAGCTCCCATT
Source organism: Galbula dea (assembly GCA_013399015.1). NCBI lineage: Eukaryota > Metazoa > Chordata > Aves > Piciformes > Galbulidae > Galbula > Galbula dea. Next base: position 1,060,087 of record VWZX01009193.1, on the reverse strand, counting down.
CCTTCCATTATTCCTTACACAGATACAGAAGCTAAGCCTGTTTCCTGGAGTACATCCCACCTTGTATCAGGCACTGCACCAACAGAAAGGAAAGATCCTCCTATATTTTCATGGTCTGTATTGAAAAATCTCTGTGCTTTCTAAAGTTGAAAGAGTTGCCTCCATGTGAACAAGAAGGGTGACATGAATCACCTTACAGGATTGGGAATAGAATTTGACTTTGATTAGTACGTGTTACATATATCCCCTCCTGAAAAAGAAGGGCAAAAAAAGGGAAGAAAAAAGAAAGAAGTGATTTTCTAAGCCTTTCTGTAAATGAAAGGCCATTTTTCAGCAATTACCTTTCTGGCAGAGAGGTTTTTTGGTCCTTATCAGTAATCTTTACTGTAATCAGAAATATGTCATTTTGAATTACAGGCAACAGCAAGGATATTCTAAACCAAAAGGTATTATGAAGCCAGTGCAATGTCTCAAATATAGTCTGGAGTTACCTTCTATGAAAACACACTTCCACATTTGTGCTAGTTTTCTAGCTAATGTTTTCTTTCCAGAACCCTTGAAATGAAAAAAGAAAAATTGTAATTGTATACATTTTACATTTTAAATTTTAAATATAAAAGTTTTAAATAAAAAAGGCCTTTTTTCAAGAGCATATAAAAAGATCTTTTTTGATACTCTGTTTGCCCTCAAATAAATCAGACAAAGTAGCCTTGTATCATTGTGCTAGTCTCATTGTACCATTTGTAATATTGGAATGTTTTGAAAGCAAAAATCAAATTGTTAGCAGAACAGCTGAAGGAAAAACTTCTGTCAGACATCTTACTGGCTTTCCAAGGACAATTAAGCAATTGGGCTTGGACAACAGAAAGGATTTTTCAGCTTCATCTTCGTCAAAGATGTCTACAAAGGGCTGAGCTTCTTCTTCCTCTTGTGAAGCCATATTATTTCAGACTGCATGAAAGAAAAACTTGTTATAAAATGCAGTAGCTTACATAAGCATAAAATGACACACACTTAAAAATGGAACTGAATAATTATGTGATACAAGGTGAACTGCTTTGTAACAAAAGCTGTTATAAGAAAACAAAGCATTGAGAGAATATAACCTATGAACCTACTACTAAGAGAAGAACTGCTTCTGAAAAATGAGTGAAGCCACCTCTGATCCCCAGCTGCAACTATATGCTTGTTGATAATGAATTCTTCCAGACTCTAAAACTCCCTGATGCTCTTTTTTTGAACAGCATGTAGTTGTTTCATTGCCTTTTCCTTCCTGCTCCAGTTACCACGCTGCTGCAACTTCTCTCTGGTCCCTAACAGGACCATGCCTGGGCTAAGACCTTCACTTGTGAGCTGCAGACACAGAAGAGCACCATCATGGTCAAGGGAACTACTCACTTTGTCCACAGCTAGGTACACGACTAATGCTTTGCAGGATCAAATCCTGGTTCATGATCTGTTCTATAATCCCCTCATAAATCTCAAGGTTTTTCCAGGACTGAAAAAGATTGTGCATCCAGCACTATGCAACAAAGGGAAAAAGAAACAAGTTTCTCATTAAGGTAAGCTATTTGGGTGGACCTTTGAGACAAACGGAGTTCAAAACCATGAGGAGCTTGACTAAGCATATTTGAAGGCAAAACAAACCCTCACTTTCTTCAGAAGGCCACATAAGTCTCAACCCCCCATTCACCTCAGCTCATTTTTAAATGAAAAAAATCCAACTTCAGGATGAAAATCTGGAAAAGTTTGTTTTGAAACATCAAATGGAAATGTTCTGATGCTTTCAGAGTAAGACCTCCGGAACGATAGCGTCAGTATTTCAGTATTAAGAACCCCACCACACACACAAAGCAACTTTCCCTTTCTCTCACGGAGACTCCCAGGCTGAACTTCACCTACCGTTTCCAGCACTTTTGCTCCTTCCCAAACCTTTAAAATTAAAAGGGCAACTTCCTAATGACAAAAACCACTCCAACCAAACTAAAGAAATAAACCAGAACTCCCCCCCCCCGCCAACCCACCAAAACCCTGCTGGGGCCTTGCTCCCCTCCACACGCCCCCAGAGCCGACCCCCTCAGGGAGGGCGGCACAGAGGGTGCAAGGCACTCACGTAGGACGAATCGCGGAAGGCGGGACGGGGGCAGGGGGCAAGAGAGGCGCAACAGCAACCGACCCCGGTTTGTGTACCCTTCGTAACCGAGACAACCGGGAAGCACCGCCCCGTCTCCTTCCCGTCCTTTCCCTTCCCTTCGACCCGCCCCCTCAGAAAGGGGATGAAGGCGAAGGCCCCACACCCTGTGTAAGGACGTGGTGTAGGGGCTTCCGTGGCGGGCAGGGCAGAGCAGGGGAGAGCCCAGGACTTCGGGGCTGACACCACAATAAGCAGTGGAAGCAGTGGAAGCAGTGGCAGAGGCTTCCGCTCCGGTATCCCGGCCCTGCTGCACAAGTAGCCTCACTGCCAAGCGGCGACGCGTACCGCATCTCCACCGCCCCTTCAGGTGGCGACTAAAGCTCTCTCTCGCCCCCGCCTGTGAGTGCGCCTGCGCGGTGCCGCGCCGACGTTCCGGCTTCCTCCGCGCCTGCGCTTCCGCTTTCTGCTGTGCTCCCTGAAGTGGGAGTTCGGCAGCTGGAGGGTAGTTACTTTCGTCTCTTGCCCCCGTTGTGCCTTGGGGCCGCCACAAGGCCCCAGGTCTTGTGCGGTCGCTATGCCGGCGGCGGCCGTCGCCGCCCCTATGATCAGCTCAGTGCAGAAGCTGGTACTCTACGAGACTAGGGCTGTAAGTAGCTTCTGCATCACCAAGGCCCGCGAGGAGCCTTGGTTAACAGCCCCCGCGGTGGGGCTGCCGCACCGCGACTGGGGCACAACGGGGAGGGGTCCTGAGCCCTCGTCCTGGTGGCCCGCCCCTGCCCGAGGCTGCTGACAGGGCTGGCCTGCAGCTTGTCAAAAGCCTGTTCCTTACCTTCAAAAAACCAAACCAACGGTCTAAAAATTGTTGTTTTCTGACTTATGTGCTGTTAGCGTACATGAAGGACATTGAGGTGCTGGAGCATGTCCAAAGGAGGGCGATGAAGCTGGTGAAGGCTCTAGAGCGCAAGTGTTGTGAGGAGTAGCTGAGGGAACTGGGGTTGATTAACCTGGAGAAGAGGAGGCTGTGGGGAGACCTTACTGCTCTCTAGAGCTGCCTGTGAGTAGGTTGTTGCCAGGTGGGGGTCGGTCTTTTTTCCCAAGTGAGAAGTGATAGGATAAGAGGAAATGGCCTCAAGTTGCGCCAGGGGAGGTTTAGATTGGCTATTAGGAAAAATTTCCTAACAGAAAGGGTTGTCGAGTACTGGCACAGGCTGCCCAGGGAAGTGGTTGAGTCATCATCCCAGGATTTAAAAGATATGTAGATGTGGTGCTGAGTTACGTGGTTTAATGGTGACCTGGCAGTGCTGAGTTAGAGTTGATGATCTTAAAGGTCTCTTCCAACCAAAATGATTCTAAGGCTAGAATGTTGAAATGTCACCTCTAGTGATAATAGAAAGACAGTTCATACACTGAAGTCTGTGTATTGAAAATGTACCAAAATAGCACGTGCAAGCTGAAGGGAATGCAGTTTGTCCTGCATGAATGGTCCCAGTATAAAGAAGAATCTGACTTCCAGCTTTGGTTCTGTCAGAACTGTCTGGCCTTTTGTGCTATTAAACCATTAAACAGCCAGTGAAACAGGAGGAAGATTAAAACTTGCAAAAGTATTGGTACCAGTAAATTAAAAAAATTGATATTACTCTTGCTTTCTGGAACATTACCTTTTTTACTATCTCTAAAGGAATTTTGATGGCTGTCTTAATAATCTTTCTCAGTGGTGCTGGAAAATGCTCTTTGTTGGTTTATTTTCAGCTAAATGGTTGCTCTGTGGGAGGAGGGCAGTGGGGAAATAAGATTCCTGAATTAGTGAATTATTTCTTCTTGGCTCACAACTCATGCTGCTTTTCAGATAGGAGAGATTTGCCTTGTTGTGTCTGGCATGCATGGATATCTGGCTGGCTTCTCTCTGAGCTGTAAGGCTCAGTTGCAAAGAGACAACGTGCTAGGTACAGGGACAGTGTTATGCTCTAGGGTTCTGCCAGATAGCTACAGTTCTCCAGGCCTCTCAGGTTGATCCTGTTTGTTCAGGAACCACAGTCTGTACCACTTGGCTAGTGGTGGCTGGTGGTATCTGCCTGAATGGGTGGCTTTGCCTGTGCTTTGTGGTGTCCAGGATTCAGTAAGGGGCAGATCCTGCAATCCTGAATGCTCAAGCAGGCAAGATGGCTTTGATCAGGTATGAAAGGCAAAGTAATGGTGCCTCAGAGCTATTTCTTCAGTCACTGAAAAACTTGAGATCTGCCTTTCAGACTGATGCTTTGGGTCAATAAATACCATGGAGATGTGAATTGTATATCCTTTTGCCCTGAGAAGTTGGAAGACTTGCTTAGAAGTAGCCAGAAAAATTAACTGAAAGAGTTCTATTGAGATCAGTGCCGATTATCTTTGATTTTATGCATGTATTTACTGCTGAAATGCACACCAGAGGGCAGTAAAGGTATTTAAGCAATATAAATAATAAGAAACAAAAGGTATTTTCCTCTCTTCCTCAAGAGAAGATGGAACTTTTGTGTATCCCCCAAATGAAGCCCACCTGAAAGCATAGATTAGTTCTTTGGAAATTATCATTTCCCTGAGGCAGTGTGACATTGAACAAGTCTATTTGTGCCATCTCTATAAAGGCATATCACTTGCCTATCTTTCAGGGTATTATGAGGCTTAATTAATATTGTTTTATTCTAATCAGGTTCTTCCATGGTCTCCATCTCCACAGTACCCAAATGACTTGCACAAGCTTATTAAGCAATGTGACTAGCATAATTACTTGTATATTTCTCTGACCTTTTCCCCAGGGAAAACTATGTGGGTTTGCTGTTTTTTTTAAAGTTCATTTCTTCTAAAAATAATATGAACATTTTTATGTTAACAAAAACAAGATGAGCTTATTTAATGCTGAAGTTAAACTGTAGACAAATTGGAGAAAGTTTAATATAAAAGATGAGTTCACAGAAGAAGCTACAGAATTTTTGATGAATTAAGAAGTGCCCTGGTTTATGTAGCTGGTTATCTGATGCATTTAGAAAATATTGGAAGTAGTGAGCAATCTACTAGGCAAGCAATAGCTATCCTGATTTTCTAGTTAGAAAGGGCTGTGAAACTTGTGTCTCTCTGGAATGGTTTCATTAGAAGACAGACCCTCTCAGCTGAATGTCTTATTCCTCCTCTGGTGGCATTCCCAGGGTGGTGATGACATAAGGGAGCAGAGAATGGAGTTGGGGAAAGAGAAGTTTAGTGAAAGTCAGGAAAGCACTGTTTGTCTTAACTGTCTTGATCTACTGCCAGATATATAGGCAGTGAAGCAGAGAAACTTAATGGTTTTATGTGGGATCTGAGACCCTTCATGAGTACAGCAGATACTGATGGAGATTATATGCTATTCAGGCAGAACAAAGTTCAAAAGTGGTAGCATCACAGTGCATGTGAAAGATGTGCCTTCAAACATCTGCCTAGGTTGTTTTGGTGATGCATGTTTTATTTATTTTGTCCTGGGTGTCAGCAGGTAGACACTAGATCAACAGGGGAGAGATACTCTTACAGATTTGAGGGGTTTTGTGAATCCATCTTTCTGGATGGAATGTTATTGAGGGATTTGTGACTAAAGGATCACAAATTGATGTATTTAACAGAAGGATGAAGAAAAATAAGCATTTTCTGTTGCTAGTTTTTATTTTCCAAACAATGTTTGTTATGGCCTTAAAACTAAATAAGTATTTTTCCTTTTTTAAAGTAAGACTTTGCTTCATGAGTGCAAATGTACTGAGTGAGGGGTGAAGGTGAAAATGAAAGAGTGAGCTTATGAAAAAGGGAACAATTAGTTCTGAGTAGAAGTAAAATTAAAAAGATTCAACATGCAAATGTAGATGCAGATGTAGGCATCCTAAACAGTGGAATGATTACCTATTTTCCAGTTGTTCAAGTGAAGGGTAGTACTGTGAGAGGAACATGGCAAATGAAATAGTTAATCCATTCTGGAGTCCTGTACATAATTTTTCAATTACTTTCTTACAGAAAATTGAGGTAAATTAAGTAAAATGCAATCTAGACTTACAAAGATGTTAACACATTACCTGGTTGTTTTGCACATCCTCATCTAAAAATTAGATCACTTGATGTATTTAAACCAAATCCTCTATACTTAAAGGAAGCTTAAAAAAGGGGAGAGGGAGAAAGACTTTTCATATAGTCAGATAGTGATAGAACTGTCAATAATGGTTTTGAACTGAAAGAGATGAGATGTTAGGAAGAGATACTTTAGTCAGGGGGTGGTAAGGTGCTGGAAGAGGTTCCACAGAGAGGTTGTTCAAGGCCAGGTTGGATGTGGCCCTGGACAACCTGGTCTAGTGGGCGGCATCCCTGCTCGTGGCAGCGGGGTTGGAACTAAATGAGCTTGAAGGTCCCTTCCAACCCAAACCACTCTATGGTTCTGTAATTCTCTGTAAAGGTGCAGTGCCACAAGGAAAATCTCTTGTCTTCACTAATGGAAGGAGACAGCTTAGTAGAGAAGTTAGTGAATAAGGAATCATCTCATTGGGGTGGGTGGTTTTTTCAAGTAGTGGTTTTAGGGCTGATACACGTCAGCATTTCCAGTAATGTTATTAGCCCAAAATGTGGGTCAGCTCTGATTAGAGTTTTGAAATATTGCAGATAATTAGGATAATCAGAGCACTAGATAGTAAAAAATTATGATGATCCTCAGGAGTGGATAAAAGAAATAATCTGAAATGGAAGAGTATACTATGAAACTTCGTGAACCTCAGGATAGATTACTCCCCAGTAAAAGTTTCTTGAGTTTGTCAGTTCAGAAGCTGTAGAGAGGGAGGAGGAGGATCTGGGTGTTTTATCTGAAGAAGGGATGGGAAGTTGAGCCATTGGTGAATTACAGCTCTGAAAGAGATGGATGTGGCCTTTTGTGGTATGGTCATTAATGAGAAATACCAGTGTGTCTCTATAATGAGACCTTGTGTGGTATATTATGTACACTTCCTGTCCATATTGATTTAAGAAATAAGAATTCAAGCAGGAACAGATCCAGTGAGGTAACATAGATGGTAGAGTTGTCTTGGGAGGAGCAAAAGGACAGCAAGATTTCTTTAGTCTGTTGAAGTCAGTGCTGAAGAGGCATCCAGTTACTTATGTTTCTGAAAGCGATCCAGCAGAATCATAAAGAAGAGAGGAGGATTTGGCTAAATATATAGATTAATGATTCATACCTGAAAATTGGAAGAGAAAATCCTGAGGGACACCTCAGTAGAACAGCATGAGCAAAGTCCTGTTTGGGACAAAAAAGCCTTAGTTGCCCTTGTTAACAGATTTCAGCAGAGGCCAAGGGCAGACTGAACCTGGACACAGCATGTTTCATCTCAGATGATGCTTGAAGGACTTTGGCAAAGTAGTATGAGGAAGTCTGCACAGTTTCTCCCTGTGTACTTCTGTTGAGAAGTACTATGTTGGTCAAGGTTGTCTATTTACCTAAGTGCAGTGACTTTGCTGTGGAGTGGAATTGTTTGAAGCATTTGGAAAATGTTTCAATTTATTCAGTTCAACTTAGTAATAAACAGAATAAGGGTAGAAATTCCCAGAAAGGTTTCTGTAGCTTACCTGTGCATTCCAATTTCCTTCACTGTAATGATTCCTATTAATCAAAACAGTTGTAAACAATATGGCACATTTTAGCTTTAATTAATTTTGCAATTACATTGCAACTTCAGAAATTAATTTATTTGATGTTATATGCTCAGTGTTGTGTTGGTTTGGCATTTTTCTTTATTCTTTCCTAGTATTTGTCACAAATTTAATTGCAGTACATGTCATTGGTAGGGTTTTATTTGTGCTCCATATCATCCAATGAGACAGATTTATTTATTCATTAGATGCATAAATTAGGTAGTAGAAGCAGCTAATGCTGAAATGGCTTTTTTTTTGGTTGTTTAATTTTTGCACTGTTAGTTTTATATCACCTTTGTTTTCAGATCTTGAAGGTAGAATATGAGCTGGTGTATCATGTCCTTAGTCAAGTAGTTCTGGAATTGTTGATTTTTAGTCAGTTCTGAAAACTTCCCAAGTAGGAGTCTGATTTGGGGTTCCTACTTCTGAGGACTAGTCCAAATTCAAAATTTTTGATACCCATTTCCTTCGTTTGCTTCCTCTGACCTGCAGTGGGCAAGATTCCCATTTGCTAAACAGAGATTTCCCATTGCCTGGCTTTCTAGGAAGGTAGCTTCTGGAACTCCAGTGGTGCTGGGTTTTGATGCAGTTCTCAGATGGCTGTCCTTTATACATCACACAGCCTAGCTTTCTAACTTGAAACAATCCCCTAAATTAGTCCTTAAAGGACTTCAAAGAGAGCTTTCTAAGTACCATTCATTATGGTGGTTGCTAGAGTAGTCTGCAGATACAGTTCCCATCTAATCTAAGTCTGCTGTTGTTCAAAGCAGCAGCAGCAGCACTTAAAGCTGGCATCATAGCTGTGTGTAGCTCCCTGTAGCAGCTGCCAAGCTGATATGAGTGGTGCATTCCTCATAGTGCTTCTGTGTGTTTTATGGCTCTATTAAAATGCAAATGGAGAAGTATCCAGCTGAATTTCTTTAGTAATAGCATTTGCAAATGTAGATCTATCTCTCTCTATTCCTGTATGTCATGTACCATGTTCCAATTTTACATGTGGTCTTTGGTCCAAACTGCTGTTTGGACAAACATCTTCAAATTGTGCTGTTCTGTTTCTAATCAGGATGATTTGTGGGTTGCCATAGGTGTCATTGAATGAGCTGGACATGGGTGGAGGTCACTGAGCTGTATTGCAGTATTATAGAGTACTTAAAATTGTTTTGCTTTATTTAATTAACAATTTTCTACAAATAGAGAAGCAGCACTCTTAAAATGTAACATATCATCTGTGTATTACAAAAGAATATATTTCCCTCTGCCTGTTCACTGCATGAAGAAAAAGGTGGTACGATGGCATGGTCTGAACGAGTGTCTGTCTTGGTGGTTTGGTGTTTCTTGGAGGTGGGTGATACCAGCAGAAGAGCTCCATCCTCCACTTCTGTGCCATTCAGCCCTACACAGTGGGGCTCTGACCCTGGTGTTATGATTTCCTACCTGGGAAGCACAGATCTTAGCACTAAGGAACCTCTGTAGAGGGTACTCTGAGGGGTGGCAGGCTGAGGACCATGGGCTGTGCACAGCAGCACACTGCTCCTAAAAATACAGTAGGAAATGGTTTCCTGTGCCAAAGTGCTGCCTCAGAGGCTTCAGTGAGGGAGTGCTGTGATGGCATGTGACTTTGAAGGGCCTTCTGTACTATCATTTAGGAGTAAATAGCAAAGCACTGTAATATCAGTGTACAAGATGGAACCAGGAGCTGGTGGTATTTCCTTTTATAGCACTAAAAGTTGAGTATTCTCTTTCAGACCTTACTGACTATCTAGGTGCTTTGGCAATTTCAAGGAAGCTGAAGAGGACTTTAAGTTCTTCTTTCACCTTAAGTATTTTGACAGTAGAGATGTTTCTCAACATTTCATTGGTAAACATTATGAAATTTTGAGGTTTGTGTGAATGTTTCCTCTCCCACGTCTTAAATCCATGTGACTTTTAAAGTTAGGAGCTGGCTGCATAGATCCACGTGAATTTGCCATGCATTATGAATGAGTTACACCTTGCTGTGTGCTGGCACCACACTGATTCAATGAATGAGTAAAAGCAGGGATTAGTAAAATTAGTAAAATGCAAGTCAGTGCTGCAACTTATGCTTACTGTTAGTTCTTCTAAATGTAAAAAGCAATTTATAGTTTAATTCCCTTAAATGGGAAATGGACAGGTTGTATGTGGTCTTTCTTTTGTATTTTAAAAGAGAGCTAAATTTTAAAGAGTAGTATTTTTAAGCAGCATGGCTGGTTAAATTGAACTTGAGTGTTGAGGAAGGACATTGGTGAGAAGTCTGTCATAGCAAATAGAAATTAAAAATGAAGAAAACTTGCAGTACTGAAGTACTTAGATTTTTTTCTGTGAAGTATGGACTAGGAAAGACTAGTTGGCAGAAATAGTAATGGACTGCAGTATAGCAAGAATAGATCATGAAACATTATGAACTTGTGTTTATAAGCTTCTGCTAAGTTTTACAAAGCAAATAGGAAGACAGTAGTGGCTGGGGCAGGATGTAGTTGGACAGTGCCTGGTGTAAGTTACATTTTTACCTCTGTAAACAGGTTTTCACCTACCTTCTTTTCTTTTTTTCTTGTACAGTGGAGAGAATGAAATCCTTTAAGTTGTAAAGGTTGGTTGTATGTAAATGTGTCTGCCTAAGGTACTGATGTTTGAAGCAGTTCATTAACAGTCCACATGGACTATTCCATCTTTTGATGTTGGTTGAACTTGATCTAGTCTTGCAGGTATAGAAATGACATTGTTGATGTTTTATGTCACAAAGGACTGTGGTTGTTTTCCCTGGTATAATATTCTGCCTTTTCTCTCTTTCCCTATAGAGGTATTTTCTCGTTGGGAGTAATCCTGCAGAAACCAAATACCGGGTGTTGAAAATAGATCGCACAGAGCCGAAGGATTTGGTTATCATTGATGATAAGGTGAGTGTCTCTCTGCTTACATTTCTTTGGTTATTCCAAATAATACTGCCTGTATTGAGCTCAATTCAAATAGAATTGAATTTGTTTCAACAAAGTTATAGTACAGAATCATAGTCATGTAACAATGGAGGAGACTCTGGAGGTTGTCTAGTCCTACCCTTCTGCTTAGTGCCATGTCATTGAGATCAGGTCGCTCAGGGCAGTGCCAGTTGTGTTTTGAATGTGGCAGGAGTCTCCACAACATCTCTGGGTAGTCTGTTCCTGTGTTCATCCATCCTCACAGTAAAAAAACTTTTTTCTTATGTTCAAATGGAATTTCTTGTATTTCAATTTGTGCCCATTGCCTCTTACCCTTTGGTTGGATGCCACTGAGCAGAGTCTGCCTTGGACTTCTTTACACCTCTCTACCAGGTATTTATATACACTGATGAGATTCCTTCTGAGCTTTCTGTTCTGCAGGCTGGTCAATCCTAACTCTTTCAGCCTCTCCTCCTGTGTCAGAAGCATACAGTATTAGCATGAAAATTACTAGATACAGTGTGGGAGTGGCCACAAGATCCCCAAACAGCACATTCCATTCAATGAAATTTTCCTGAGGTTTTCAGTTTGTTACATATATGCTCCCAAGGGTTTTCTTTTGCTCAGCTATGCTGTTCTAAGTGCAAAATACATTTAATTACTATCTAGCCAAACTTCTAATTTTTCTCATATATCATATCTGAAGCAAAATAAATAGCAGCAACAGGAGTTTTAATGTACACAATAGAATAAGGCTTGACTCCTTTTCAGGAAGTTTATGGATGAAAATATTAACACATAGGATTTAGAAATGTTTGAATTGACATGAGATCATGACTAGTTCTGTTGAAGTGAATGGTGAATTTTGTGCATAAAAACCACGTTGTACTTGTTGGTAGGACTGAAACAGGAGACAGAATGTAAAGCAGATGTTTGGTTTATTGCATACTAAGTAAATTCTACTGTTCTCTGGCATGAAATAATATTGACCTACATAAGCAGTGACTGGGGTGACTTTTTGTTTTAAAGCATGTGTATACACAACAAGAGGTGAGAGAACTTCTTGGGCGTTTAGACCTGGGAAACAGAACAAAGACTGGGCAGAAGGGCTCCTCGGGGTTATCTCGAGCTGTCTCTGCTTTTGGGATAGTAGGTAAGTGCTTGCTTTTATAAAATCTTTTATTTCTTAAGGAGGTGAGGCTTACCGTGTCACCCTGCATATCTTTGTCTCCTCTCGATTTTACTTTTGTTCTTTAAAACTGAAGAGGATCAAGAAATTTTACTCTCAACAATAAATAAGTTTCTCTGTGAAGACAAATGGCTAGTACAGAGGTAAGAGTTGTGCTGGAACTGGTCTTTTCTATGTGACTGGGAGAGGTATAGGAAATAGCCACACTCTAGACACTGGCTGAAGAGCTCACAAAACTCAGCTGATTGTAGAATACACATCACATGGCATCTGACCCCTGAATTCCAGAGCTCAAAGAATGTGTCTTTAAAAGAAAAGCTGACATCCTTTATTAGGTTTTATTTTTTCATCAAACACTATTCAGAAAGATAACTTGTTTTTTGTTAATGTTTTGCAGTGACCTTTAAATACTGCTTTTTCACATTTGAACAAGTAGAACTGTCAACTGAATTTTTAAATCCATAATCCTAGAGAATTGCTTCAAGGATTTAATAGCTTCCAAATTAATCTGAAAGTTACTACTTTCCTGCCTATTATCAGAGGCTGAGGTCGATATATTGATGGAAGATGTCTCTGAAGTAAATGTTAATGTGTGCTTTGATAGCCCTCAGGAATCCTTTGTGTTTCATTAGCATCAATATACACATGGACACCTAAATCCAATGCTTCAGAGGAAGTGGAGAATGCAATTAATTTAAAAGATGCTCCTGAACTTTGTATGACAACCAGAATATAAGAAAATAAATGGCAGGTTAAGCAGACTTTCTTCTGTATTCTTTTTGCCCTGAAGCATTTTGGAACTTACCAGTGGATCCGCTTTTCAGAAACTCCACAGATGAGGTTTATGCTCTTTATTAATTTAAGAGTATTAATAGTATGAGTAAACCTAAAGAAACTTCCAGCAGTCTTGCAGCATTGGCTTTGTTTTTTTTGCACAAGCCATTGGTGCTCATTATCTAAATATGTGATAACATATTCATTTGGAAAGTGGTTGTGTTCAGTAAACTTACTTCCAAATTCTGTATTTGTTTATATGTATTCTTTATCACAGGAGGCTTTCTGTTCTGTAGCTGGACTTGTGTCTGGGTTATCAGATTTGGTACACTATTTTGAGATTATCTTTGTAGAAGTAACATGTTATCTTAGTGATTTTCAGATTATCTTGCACTTTCAATGTATATATGCTTTAGATATCTTCATTCTTGATCCTATCTAATGGTATCTGTGTAAATGTGTAAGTTTTATTCTATAAATAAAATAAAGCTGGCCATTTATTCCAGGCGGGCAGAGCTGTCTTTTGTAGAATTGGAAAGGAGAAGAGCTTTATTCTGTTCTTTGGTTATTTTATTAACCAGAGACAGTGCATTCAGTGCACTCAGAATGGAGGTGCTGGTAGGCTAAGTTCTGGTTCACTGTATAGTGTTTCAAAGTAGAAATCACTTTGAAGTGGAGACAACCAGGCCAAGAGGAAAGGCTGGGTTCCTTATCAGACTTCTGTATACATTCAGTGAAATTCAGACTGTTCATGTAAGTGATTTCAGTACCTGGAAGATACAGGAGGACCTTTGACTACTATTTAATAACTGAATTCAATAGTCTAGCTGCCTTGAAGGAAGAATTTATTTCATACTGTCAGGAGGGTCTCTAGTCCTTGTGCAGATGAGAGCATTTTTCCAAGGGGGGGCTAATAATACAGAAGAAAAGATTGCAGTTCATTCAGTCACATTGCAGCCTCCAGCACTGACAGAGAGGAAAATGTGTGCTTTGCTCACCCTTCTTCTTTAATTTATAATGCCAAGCTAAAAAGAACTGACTATAAATACAAATAAAAATGTGAATTGTGAGGGTTTCCCCTCATCCTCCCACTAATAGATTTGTTGCCAGGGCTGCAGTGACCGAGTTTCAGGCTCTTTACTAGTGGCAACCCATCAAAGCACCTACTTCCCAGAGCTAATTCATGTGATTTATTAGTTATTAAAACTTAGTACTGCTGTATCACTGCCTATACTGTAGTACAAATAAATTTGGGTTCAGAGTGGTTACATATTTCTGTATATCTTTTTTATAGGTAATAAAGCCAGGCACTGCCTATTCTACTTCCTTAGCCCACTGGATTTCAGCAGGGTCAAGTGTTGGTATCTGAGAGAGGAAATAGGAAGAATTACCCCTGGTGCTCTGAATGGCTAATTTGGAGGAGATGCTGCTGTAGACAGGGAAATTAATTTGCTGCTATTAAAGAGAGAGATCACAAAGGTGTTGGAAAGGAAATACAAATACCCTAACTAGACAGTGACTTATTCTGAATTTTGTGTCTTAACTCTGCTACCTAATATTAAATATGTACAGTGGAAGGGGAGAAAAAACAAGTAAAAACTGTGTACTTCATTGATTAACACTGAGAGTGAATTGTAAAACAGTCTAGGTATATGTGTATTTTTGTATGTGTGTATTTGTGCATGTTATACTTGCAACATTAAGAACAAAGACTCTGAAGTCTTGTAACAGTCTTGATACTCTAAATACATTTGATGAAATCAACACAAACATCCAACTGATTGCATTTTTAATGCTGTCTTTAACAGGTTTTGTCAGGTTTTTAGAAGGCTACTACATTGTGTTAATAACAAAAAGAAGAAAAATGGCGGATATTGGAGGTCATGCAATATATAAAGTAGAAGATACAAATATGATCTATATTCCAAATGACTCTGTAAGAATCACTCACCCTGATGAAGCAAGGTAAGTGATGGTGCCAAACAGTGTGTACTTCTGGAACATTTTCTGAGCAATCATGAACTGCAACTAGAAATCTTGGTCATGGATTTCCTTCTGTTAGTATGTCCTTCAAGTGGTTTTATCTTAGCTGAAATATTAGAGTGGAAGAGTGGAGAATGGGCCACAAGTTCTGTGGTGTCTAACCTTCAGGGCAAATAAAACTGTTCCAGTCTTAGAGCTTTTTGTCCATCTCACAGATTCTAGCAAATGTGCACCAGGAAGTATCCAATATAGTCATTGTTCTTCCAAGGGAAAAGCAGTGCTAATACTGGTTTGTATTGTTTGGAGTGCTGGATTAGTAGCTCTTGCATCACGTTAATTCACCTGAAGAGATCTTTTGTGCTCCTCAAAAAGTACTGAGTAAATGACATACTGCTTCTGTGCTGTCAAAATCTTGTGAATGTTGCTGTTGTAAAGGGTGATAAACTGACCTACTGGTAAGTTTAGCTTCTCTTCTTCCTGTCTGTGACTCTCTTCTGAAGAAATTTGAGCTTTTGATCATCAGGAAACATTGTATGTAATGTCCAACTACATCCTGCTGGTGGTGTTACCAACACCAGTTAGTTGGGTAACTTTACTTCTGTGGAGTACCAGGCAAATGATATCAATAAACTAACTTCTTTTCAGTCTGTACCAAGTGTGAATAGTCAAAAAGTGATGGATTATGATAAACTGGTGTCAGGTAATAAATCAAGCCAACGGTAATTATTATAAAGAAGCTATTTGATTTATTTAATCCAGACACTGACATTCCAGTGGAATTACCTGTCAAAACAATCCCAGTAAGACAGAAAGGGAGTGTATGGCAAGAGGCAATATTTGTATGTAATTTAATTTTCAAAATCCTCTGAATGACTTCTTGGGGTCTGTCTGGTTAAACTAATAGTTTTCCCTTTAATGTCAATTATTCTAGGTATCTGAGAATATTTCAAAATGTGGACCTTTCTAGCAACTTCTATTTTAGGTAGGTATTAGTTACTAATTCCTTTAAAAAGATGTATACTTATGCTTGCTGTAAGATTCTGCTTTTGGATTTTGATCCCCAAGATCTTTAGGTTGATATTCTGGGGAAATAAGAGGTGATCACACCACTTGTCCATTTTCATCTCTCTCTTTTGAACCTGCTTTCTCCTTCAGCAAATTGGTAGGAAGGTAGTTTTCATGCAGTTAAACACTGCAGAACTATCAGTGGCATGGTTGGAGGTAGACACTAAAATGACTGTTTCCACTGCCTGTTCAGCCTTGACAGGTTAGATCATTAATGAATATCTAGAACTTGCAGGAGGCCCAATAATTACTGATGTTGTCTTAGGCTAAAATGGAAATCTGTGTGTGTTTCTAATTCAAGCGTTGTGTAAACTTGGGTTCTCCTTGGGGAAATGAATCCTAATGGCTTATAAAATTTAGCAATTAGTCTGGAGTGTTGTCTATATAAAAGACATAAGATGCGGAATTTGTTACTCTCATGCAACTGGTAAGAATACCCTTTTGTTTATTGAGCAGCTGTTGTCTTAAGATGCATCTGTGCTGCAGTCACAAGTTTGAGGACAGATACCTTTTTTGTGGACCAAATTTTTGGCTGTTTTAAATTCAGATAGTAGTTAGAGAGTAGTACTTAAATCTCGGAAAGATGAGATTGCCTATGTATGTGGATATTTCTGGTGGAATAGCTAGTTTTGATCTTCTGGACTGCTTCTTGGGACATAATGAATTAAGTTTGTTGATATGCTTTGTTTGAAAGGCAGATTTGGTTTGCAGTTATAAGAACAACATAAACACAATCTCAGCTGTTTTGCTGTAAACAGTTTCTGTATTTGTGAAGCTTCTGGAAGTCACCTGAATCCTTTGCCATTGTGTAATCAGAATCTGTGTATCTTGTTTAGAAGTCCTTTTATTAATGGATAAAATAGTGCTGTGTTTAAATATAACTACAGATGGAGGGACAATGGCTTTCAGAAGAGTCTTGTACATCTGCAGTTATTAATAAATGTTAACTATCTATCAGTTACAGCTATGATCTGTCTCACTCCCTTCAGTATAATCTTACTGTCCTAAGAATGCCGCTTGAGACATTAAAAACTGAAACAACCCAGACCCGACAGGAGAGTTTTGATATATTTGAAGATGAAGGACTTTCAACACAGGGAGGAAGTGGTAAGCAAGTATGCCTAATTAAACTGATGTTGTTGGTCATGAGTACATTTGAGATGTGTTCCACTTAAGTTACTTTGGAGAAACATTCAGGCCTTCTGTATTGTTCGGTGATCTCATTACCGTTGTGAGTTGATAAAAAAAATTATGTAAGGTGCCAGTTAGAGAATTTGAATTTGAAAAATGCAATTTGTAGAGGTGATTAATCATTGTTTTGTTAATTTACATTGCAACTCGGGGAGATAATTGAGCATGCTGACATTTTTTCAGCAACTGATTATTCAGCTGACTTGTAAGACTCCCAACAGGAATGAATTACAGAGTGGGAAGCGATAACTGATTAGGAACTAATACATCTTGTTTGTTTCATGTTGGGAAATACTGATGACAGGGGAATTGTATGAGGTTAGTATCAACTTGATGTGGTAAGCATTATCAGGAAGTCCTAGAAAAATTCTTGATTTCATTTGAAAACTACAGCCTTCACTTTTGTTCTAACATATTCATAAGAGTGTTAAGGTAACCAGCCAGAGAGGAAAGCTGTTTCCTCTCCCTTTTTGCTTTGCACACCAACACACAAACAAAATAAGTTTCTCCTGAAATTTTACATATTGGATTTCATTCTGTTACAGTTGATGTTTGTTTTATTGCCCTATGACTTGAGCTAATTATCTGAATGCTTTTCAATAAAAAAAAAAAAGCATTTTAATTCTTTTTACTTTTTGGTGTTGTATATATGACACCACTTTTTTACTTGTTTAATTGTGAAATATCAGCAATAACACTGACCAACACCTTTGATTCATAATGAATACGTTGTTGTAGATGTGGTCTCTGTCAGCTGTGGAGATTTGGGTACTCTTCTGAGGTAGTAATAGAACACCATGACTTTAAATGCATCACTGATAAACAAAACAACAGGGTGGAGGAAGTCTGCTACTATTTTGCTCAACGCTATGAACTTGATCTGGGAGCCAGTGTAGATGCAAGACCTGTGCTTGTATTGGTTATGGAGAAGTTCAGCAGCCTCTCTGCTTTACAACCCTGAGTTGTAGGCTCCTGCTGTGTAGCCACTGTTGCACAGTAAATATACACAGAAAATAGAGTACAAAAATCCCACCTGTCCTGGAATAACTTTGGTTCTTTGAAATAGTGTGAATTGCATGACTCATCTTCCATCTCTTCTGACCAGAAATGAGTCTTCCAAGGCACTGAAGAAGGAATTTATTGGTCCTGCTTTCTGTGCCTCCAAAGAGAACTCAGAGTTTGACAAGTACCTAGTTAAAATAGAGAAATACATTCTGCTGAATGTAGACACTCCCTGACCAAAATGGTTCCTGTCCTCAATTTGGCTAGGATAGGATTAACTCTGCACAGGAATCTGGGAGGGTCCATGCTCAGGACAGACACCTGAACCAGCTCATGGGGTATCCCATTCCTTACTAAGGCCATGGCACACTGGAGAAGCTGGAGCTGGGCTGGAGCAAGGTGCAAGGTGCAAGGCACAGAGCCAGGCACTGGCACTGTAGGGAAAGCAGTGATCAGGAACCATGTAGTTCCCTGGGGAGTCTCAAACCCCTTCCCCAGGAGCTGAGGGACAGGAGGACTCAGGAAGTGTGGTTGGGGGATGGCAGTGGCTGGGCAATGGCTCTGATCAGTGGCTGGCTCAGCAGCAGCAGGTCTGATATCTTCTATGTGCATATGTATATATATTACTAGTTCAGTTTTCTTATTTAATCCTGTTGTTTCCTTCGTTCTCTCTGTTATTCTATTAAACTTTTCCTTTTCTCAGCCCATGAGGTTCCCAGTTCTCCTTCCCCTCCCACTGTGGGGAGGAGGCTGGAGGGAAGGTGCGGCAGCCTTTGTGGGGCTCTGTTGTCAACTAGGTCTTAAACCATGACAGTTAACATCAGTTTTCCCTGGGCTTTTGGTGATTTGGGTGACTAGGTAGCAACAGTTTTTTTCAACAGCTAATTTTCACCTTTAGTCTGTTAGAACAACTCATCTTTTCCCTCAGCAGAACATTTGGCTGATACATTGACATACATACTGCTATGATATAACTCATACTGCCAGAAACTTCATTTGAAAAAGCTACCACAAAAAAATGTAGGTAATAGAGTTCTTGACTTGTTCCTTCTCTTTGAGATTCAGATTCATACAATTCCCTTCACCATCTTTTAGTGCCTGTCCTGATTTTTTAAATAGAAAAAGGCTCAGGTTCCAGCTGTATCAGAAATTGAATTTTAATTTGCAGGTCTACAGCAGCTACATTTCTTGGTGTCAGTGCAAATTAGGAAAACCACACTCAACTATGTGAGAAGAGGATTGACATGTATTTTGTAATGGGGGCCAGGGCTATGTGTGATTTTTCAGAGCCTAGCAGGTAATTCCAGAGCTAACTGAGAATTGCAAAGCTTATAAAGTCCTCCTGTGAGAATATTTTTAATTTAACTGGAATTCACAACTTCATTTATTTCCCTTATTATCAAATCCTCTGCTGCTACTATGCAGAGATCTCTTTTCAGTACTGGAAGCATCAGAAACACCTGCATGAAGGCACTCAAATAAGACTGAGTGGCAAGCATAGAGAAACTGTAAATCCTCATAAATGCTGAACTTCAGCATGTGCCTGGCAAACTTCAAGGATGTGAATAAGTGACATGCTGAGTTGCAGTCAAGGGAACACCAAAGTAAAGGTCCAATGGCCTGGATTTTAAAACAGTCCAGTTCAGCCAAGCTTGTTTCTTATTTGCTAATGCATTTTCTTTGTAACAACTTCCTAGGTGTATTTGGAATTTGCAGTAAGCCTTATGAAAAATATGTGTGGAATGGCAAGCTTCTGGAGGCAGTCAAAAATACTCTGCATCGTGACTGGCTGCTGTACATTATTCATGGATTCTGTGGGCAATCAAGTATCCTTTTACTGTTGTAATAAATGTTGGTTTATCTGGGGTTTTTATTAGTTATTAAAATTAAACATGTGACATACACTGAATTATTACTTTGTCATGTATATACTTTTCAATTGTAGAATTTTTGGTTGGTGACTACCTGTAACCTGTATCCAGGGCTAAACTATAGCAGTTGCTCTATCACCCAGTGACCCCTCCCCAGCTGAGAAGGAAAGGAGACCCATGGGTTGAAATGAAACTTGGAAGTGATACTCATCACTGTTAAGGAGCTTTTAGTAAATCAAATGTTTCAGTTTCATGGAATAAGTAAGTGAATGAGAAGTTGGAAGTGACATGTAAACCTTAACTTCTCCTTCAAGAGCTGTTAATATATGGGCGCCCTATATATGTCACCCTGATAGCCAGAAGATCAAGCAAATTTGCTGGAACACGCTTTCTGAAACGAGGAGCAAACTGTGAGGTGAATGAAGTGTGATTTTTAGGGGTTCTTCCCTGTCCCCCTGCCCTGCCCAACAGTGTGAAACTTGAGCTCGATCCACTAGAGAACCGAAACGTCTTAGAGTTGTTAGGGTTTTGGCTGTGAATTATGCTGTTAGATAAAGCTATTACACCTATCATTACATTTTTAATTGAGATAATAAAGCTGTTCTTAACATAAGGCTTAACCAGCAGGCTTTTCTACAGTTGGCAATAAAGTTACTTTCCAAATAAAGGAAAAAAATACAAAAAATTGACAGACATTTAGGCACAAATGATAATTTAGTGGTATTCTCACTACCGTCTTTTGATGTCTTATAGGGTAATTGTACTCTGTAATGATCAATTCTCTCTAATGCATGCACCTCTGAAGTGTCCTATCTACATCATATGTATATTTCTGTTTTAGGGAGATGTTGCTAATGAAGTGGAAACTGAACAAATACTTTATGATGCTTCAGTTATGTCATTTTCTGCAGGGAGTTATTCTTCCTATGTTCAAGTTCGAGGTTCTGTTCCTCTGTACTGGTCTCAAGATATTTCAACTATGATGCCTAAGCCACCTATAACATGTAGGTACTAGTTATTGTGATAGATTATGTCAGTGCTGTGTTCTAAATGAGCACCTGAGAGAGTAAGTGAAAACTGAATTGGCAAAAATGCACACATTGTCTGGCCATTTGTTTTCTGGAAGCTGTGATTTAAGATAAATCAGTGTGCTTTGTAATAAACCTCATGGTGTACATTCAACCATATAAAAAGCTATAATTGATGAAACTGAATCAAAAAAAGTCTCCATCTTAGACTCACATTCAGAAATGGCATCCAAAAAAATCTTCTGTTTGAAGCTGTCAGCTTCCTTTGGGCTTACTTTGTATACAAAGTTAGCTATTTTTATTTTAGTACTGTGGGTAAAATTTTGAACCTGTTGAAAGTGGAGGAAGAAGTCTGGGCTAAGTTTCATGGGGCCAGAATAACTGCTCTTTGTAAGCATCTCATGAAAGTTTTGGTTAATAAGTCACTTTCAATTTGGAAAATGGAAGATTTTTTTTTTAACAGCTTTTGCATGAACAGAGGAGAAAGTGTCTAATTATATCATTACTATCAGAGAATTAGTATCTATTTTGGAAAGAGTATTTTTAAGGGAAAATTATTTAAGTAACTCTACAGCTAGGTTAATATCATCCTGAAAACATGTATTTGTTGCAGTGGACCAAGCAGATCCGTTTGCACACGTTGCTGCTCTTCACTTTGACCAAATGCTTCAGAGATTTGGCTCTCCCATTATCATTTTGAATCTTGTGAAGGTACAATATTTTTAATATGTCTTATGTTTTCTAAATGCTATGTTTTTTTCTATAGAGTCTCTGGGTAATTTTTGGTTGTGTTCTAAATAAATACTAGCTTATAAATGGACTCTTTTCTTTATAAATCTCATCCTATATGGCATAGTATGTAACTCTGTACTATAATATAGTATATAGCTCTTCCATCTCCAGTACTTTTATTATTTGATTTCTTAAATGTAGGAGCCATACAAGTCTGTCCTTCTATACCTGCCTAGCCTAGAAATTTGTTCACTAGTGTTGAATGTATTAGGCTTCCTTTGGGTTTTTTATTTGGGATTGCTGTTAAATGTTCAGAGCAGTTTCTATAACAGGTTCGGTATAGTTTTTAGCTGGATTCAAATGGAGAGGAAAGCCATACTAATATACAGAGTGCCAAAATACATGGGATATTCAGAGAATGACCACATAATTATAAATCTCTCAGTGATGGAGACCAATTTTCCTGGGTCATGTTGTATCCCAGAATTGAATGCTTTCCTTTCACCCTGTCTTTTTCCTTCTCTCTTGTCTTTGTCCATTTCCTCATTATTAGCACATTTGTTTCCTTTAGCCCCTCTTTGCTCCTCTAGGGTTATGTCCATGTATGTGTGTGTGTGTGTGTGTGTGTGTGTGTGTGTGTGTGTGTGTGTGTGTCTACAGGTTAGATACATTGTTAATGAGAATTGTAACACTGGCTTCCTTTTGCTTTTGCTAAAGGAACGTGAAAAAAGAAAGCACGAGAGGATTCTTAGTGAAGAACTTGTTGCTGCTGTGACATACCTGAACCAGTTTTTACCCCCCGAGCATGCGATTATATATATACCCTGGGACATGGCTAAATACACAAAAAGGTAGAAAAGATCCTTCTTTATACTAGTGCTCTGAGCCACAAGACAAATGAAGAATGGGAGATAATGTATATCAGTCTGCCTGAAGGTTTCAGGAATAATGTGGATATATTTGCTTTAAAATGTAGTTTTGAAGTAAGTTTGGAAATGTTCCAAAATAGTGCTTCCATCTCAGGATAAGCAGTGTCAAAAAAGAGAGAATTGTTTTTGTTACTTCTGTTGTAAACACTGCAATCAAAACTTTGAAAATAAAATTATAAATAAAATTATAAAGAGAAGCTGAAGTCTGCCACAATGAATGGAAGGATGTCCTGATCTGTGCAGGGGGTGCAGGACATTGAGAAGGCCAAACATGAGACAAATGGTACTGAGCAAAACAGGACCTTGCAAACCAAATGAGGGAATATGATGTAGCATAATCATAGATCCTGTTCTGCCTCGTTCTTATTTTGTGACTCACAGAAAGTTCAGCAGTAGGAAAATTAGTCTGATATAAAAGTCAAAGAGTTTTAGTTCTTTTTGAAGTCTTCTACTTCATGGAGTATGTTTTATTAAAAAGTAACCAGTATTGCTCAGATGTGGTCAGTATCTTTCCTATTTCTGTAACATTAAGAAAGCTCTAGGCATAATTCCTGGAGGATGAATAAAGCTGAGATGGATCTGAGAAGGTACATCTTGCTCTAGATCATTTTTGTTATTAAAAGACTTCACAAGCAGTGATGTTTCTATTTTTTTTTTGTTATTAATGTACCTTGACTGTCTATTTTTTTTTCTCTCTTCAGCAAACTTTGCAATGTCCTTGACAGGCTGAATGTGATTGCAGAAAGTGTAGTAAAGAAGACTGGATTTTTTGTAAACCGCCCTGATTCCTACTGCAGCATCTTGAGGCCAGATGAAAAGTACATGAAATTTAACTGATGCATAATGAATAACATCTCTTCCATGGAAAGCTGTCTGGAATTTCTATGTCTAGTACATTATTTCTTATTTTAAGGCTTAAATTAACATGAAAAAGTGTAATTCATGTTATAGCTAAAAGGAGTGGAGTAAGAAGCACATGCTAAGCCATGCTAATACACTGGCAGAGTACAATTATGCTGCTGCTATTCTACTTGCAATCAATTCTTACCTCAAACCATTGTTTGTAACTTGTGATCTGTGCCATGTGTGGTTTTTCACCTTAACCATGCAAATTCTTTGGTGGTAAATTTAACAAAGCAAACAACACTTGGAATAAGTGTCTTCTTTTGAGGCATACTAATGGGATATTCCTTTTTATCTTAGCTTCATTTAGAAACTGTCTGAGCAAAAACTCTCCTAGGCTCTCCTACTGTTTTGCTTTTCCATGCAGTGCAGCAAACGTGGTGATACATTCATATAATGCTGTGTTCTGTAGAGATAGTCTTCTGAGTCTAAAATATAGTACTTAGCCTTGCCATAGCAGTTGTCTGGGCAGGCTAGGTAACCCTGTAACCTGAAAATACTTAAATAGCTCAGGGGTCATTTGCACTGAGCATTACTGCTTCTCTCCCTCCAAATGTCAGTAATTTCTAATTCATGTTCTCTGGCTCTGGGCCTGCCCAGAACTGCAAGACCTGAGCAGTATATACATATGTATGTGTCCAACATGCATGCTTAGAATCAGTATGAGGGGGAGATTTAAATCAGCCAGCTTGAGCTACAGCACAGGTTATGCCTCTACTTTTCACTCATTGTCATTGTACCTACATCAGTTCTTGTGTGCTCAAGACCCAATCTAGCAAGACTAGGCTTGTGTTGCTCAAACTCTTTTATGGGGAGCAAAAGAAACACTTTATATGGCTTTGCAATATTTTTACTTTAAGACTTGTTTGTTTTGGGGTTTTTTTGTGGGGTTGGTTTGGGTTTTTTTGGGAGTGGGTTGCATTGTGGTTTCAGTACATATTAATGCTGCATAGAGCTCTCAGTGCTTTCTGTTGTTCAGGTATACCAGTTTTGCTCTGTGGCAGGTTTTTAATTGTTACCCCTTTTCACTGGGCAGACCAATAAGTGACATGATCTGTTATTTTTTCAGATGATGTGTCAGTCATTCTATTTTGTTTCTCTCTCAGGTGGAATGAACTGGGAGGTTATGTTGTTCCCACTGGTCGCTTGCAGGTACTAAAATACACTTTATTAGTTCATAGTTATGGTGATGTAGATCAGCACTCCCAAAGCACCACTGAACCATTTCACATAAATATCTGATTGGTGATTTACAGAGTGCTTTGAAATTAATATTTGTAGTAAGCAGCATCATTGCATTAGTAGTTTCCATTTGGGAAATAGGGCTTAAAGTTCTTGCACAGTACCATGAAACTTTAGGGTGTTGAATTGTGTTTTTGCTGGAGGTAGTCTGAGAAATACTTGTATTTTACACTAGCTTCCCTTACTATTTAGCCTATAGTGTTAGCAGTGCAATGAAAGTTAAAAGAGCAGCATCTTAGCAAACTACATAATACAATGTTATACAGAATTGATGACGAATAAGCATACCTAAGCCTGGTGGCATCTTCATACACGTGAAAATGGGTTGTTAAAAGCATTTTCACCAGTGCTGAGTAGTCTGTGCATTGTTACAGTTTCTATCACTAAAAGAAAATAAAACTAGAGACATTGCTTTCTTTAAGGTCATGAAAGTGCTGACTAAATTGTAAAGCATACAGTACCAGATTTCTACCTGGATGTTATGATTATATACTCTGAATACAGGGAATATTCTTAGGAAGCATTAATTGCTTTTGACTTGCCACTCGTGATTTCCTTTACTAGCTGATCACTGGGATATGTTTGTTGAAGGCAGAGTAGATAGAATTTGATCTGTTTGAAAATAAAACATACCCATGTAGATAGATTTTATTGTGTTTTTTTTTTAATGTTAGTCTTATAGGTTTACCTGGATGAGGTATGATTATTTTATCTATCTTTCCACTTTAATCATTTGAGGTAGTAGCCTCTGGCATACATGTAAGCATTTGGATCACAGTTCATTTCAGACATGTTGTGAGTCAGACCCCAAAGTGCTTCTTCATTAAGGCATTGAAAGTTTATTTGTCTAGCTTGCATGTAGCAATATATATTTGAGCAGAAGAATCCCCCATGTTGTTGTATTAAAATATGTTTCTTGCAACTTGTGTGCATTATAGAATTGAAGAATGGTGGTGCAGGCACCATAAAAGAATATCTGGCTGTGACCTTCAGCAAAATACTCATGTGTGTTGCTCCAGATATGGAAAGTTTAAAATCACTATCCCAGCAGAACCACAGCAAGTTAGGAGTGTGCTTTATTTTTTTGCAGGAGTTACAGCATACTTGAAAATAAGACCCTCTGCACTGAAATAACATAGCTTTTCTGTTTAAGGTAAATCTTGAGGGCTGTTTGGGAGTTGAAGGAGAGATGCAGTTTGCGTCATGACTCAATTGGAAGCAGCCATCCCAGCAGTCTGATGTAGCTTGCTGGGGATGAATTGCTTTTTAACAGTTC
Source organism: Galbula dea (assembly GCA_013399015.1). NCBI lineage: Eukaryota > Metazoa > Chordata > Aves > Piciformes > Galbulidae > Galbula > Galbula dea. Next base: position 1,034,174 of record VWZX01009193.1, on the reverse strand, counting down.
TTAGAAATTTCTTTCCTTAGATTTTTGTGAAGTGGCATAGTTGGAGATTTGACAAGTCTTGGATAGTAGGAAAAAAGTAATAATGAGGAGTGGAGGAATGTGTTAATTAAGAAGAATCTCTTCCTTGGATTGCTTTACCAGACTGGAGTTCTCCGCACCAACTGCGTGGACTGCTTAGATCGCACCAACACAGCCCAGTTTATGGTGGGGAAATGTGCTCTGGCATACCAGCTCTATTCCTTGGGATTGATTGATAAACCAAACTTACAGTTTGATACAGATGCTGTTAGGTAAGATATATTGATAGAGTGTGTCATGGGTTTGTTTTGTAGTTTTGGGATAAGAGACAAAGTGCAAGTCTTTCTGTTGCAGTGATGTAATAATGGTTATTTATCCAAGATTAAAAAAATCTTCCATACTTGAAATGTTCTTGAGAAACTCCAGTGAAAATTTGCTCTTCTGGTAAAGTGTGTTAATCAGGCCTTGCCCAAGATAACTGCTTGACTTCCTTCTCATGAATGTCCATCTCTTAACTGACATCTCTTAAGATTATAGTAGTTGATTTGTCTCTGATTTTCCTGATACCTTATTTTTGTTTTCTTTCTGAAATGTAACTGGCATAAAAGGTTACTTTTATCTGGCATATTATGGTTTATCTTCCTGGGAGTAAGATTGCTAGTAGCCTAAGAATTGGTTGTGCTGTGGTTTATCTTCAGCTGACACCCAAACTTAATAATCTAATAATAATAATAATATAGTGTGTCAAAAGGAATGCTAATTAATCTTGTTTACCATAAATCCATATTTTGGCTAGTTCTTGCTCTCTGTTTTGTGGGTGCCTCTGTGACAGTGTCCAACTGCCATTCACATTTCTTACAAGTCATGTTTATTTGGTTTGTACCTTTGAGCCATCATAGTTGTATCTAGGAGATATTTGGAAAGTTATGCTAACTTCATTCCCAGTAGACTTGACAGAAAACATAGCCTTGAGATATTGGTGTGTTTTGTCCCATTTAGTGTATTTTAAATACCTTAGTTTGTGAAGGTTTATGGTTTGGTTTCTCCATGTTCACAAGCAGGACATGTTCATCTTCTACCTGAATCTACAGAACTAGGTATTCTGTAGTGTGAATACATTCTGATACGTTACAAATTAGTGAAAATCTTAGAGTCTGAACGTTCTTAGTAATTATTATATCTGAATAAAATTTCCACATATTTATCTCTATAAAGAATGGAGACAGAGCTTAAAACACCAGTGCATGTTTAATGAAATGCAAAGTTTTAATGCAATATGTTTGTAAAGGAGCAGAAGCACACAGGAGAGAAAAAAGTGTATGGCTTGTTAGACAAAGGCTTTGTTATTACAATACTTTAAAGTATTTCTATGTATTACTTTTTTTTCTTCAAAAGCCTCTTTTCAGCAGTTTGATAGATGACACATGTTGCTTTTCCTTTAGGTTATTTGAAGAGCTGTATGAAGACCATGGAGACACACTTTCCCTGCAGTATGGAGGCTCTCAGCTCGTCCACAGAGTAAAGACTTACCGAAAGATAGCTCCATGGACTCAGCATTCCAAGGATATTATGCAGACACTCTCAAGATATTACAGTAATGCTTTCTCAGGTAAATTGAGTTTGAAGTGCTTGCTTTTAAACCACTATTTAAAAAGCATCTTACTTGTGATTTTCAATAATCCATAATGTGACCTTGTGACAGAGATCCTCTATACTAATACTATATTTATATAGTATTATATACTGTAATTTCCAAGGAATTCAGTAAAGTCTGTGGGGTATCAAATGGGTATTTTGGTTTGAAGAAGTATTTATATTCCATGCAAACACATGTTGTAACAGGCAGTGTTATTTGACAAAAGTCAATGGACTGATTAAAGTGTTTTAGCAGATGTACACACGTAGCACTGAAACTGCCAGTGACATTTGTCAACAAGTTCTTTGTCTCGGTCTCTGCCAGGCACTCAGGCTTCCCAAGCCTCTTGGGTTCTGGAGCCTCTAGGTGGGGGCTGGGGGGGCAAAGTCCCTCCCACTTTAAGTGAAGAGCAGGTTCAAAACCAACTAAAGAAGCACAATCTATAGGAGCCAGTAACATACATGGCAGGGCCCTGAGGGGGAACTGGCTGATGTACTTGCAAGACCACTCTCCATCATGTTTGAAAAGTCATGGTGGTCAGGTGAAGTCCCTGGTGACCGGAAAAGGGGAAACAGCACCCCTATTTTAAAAAAGGGTAGGAAGGAAGGACCCAGGGAGCTAGAGGCTGGTGAGCCTCACCTCTGTGCTTGGGAAGATCATAGGACAGGTCCTCATGGAAGCAATTTTAAGGCACATGCAAGAGTAGGAGGTGATTTCCTATATCTCTAGGTTTGTAATATGTTGCCTCTGTAATAGAAGAGTGAGGAATTTTAAAAACGTTCTCCAGATGAAGTTAGATACTGATGCTTAAAAGAAAACCAAGGTTTCCTCCAAAAAATACGGGACAATTAATGTAATGGTAACTGGAAAGAAGATCTTACAATTTAGACAAACATTTTGACTTCTTTTTCATGTATATTTTTAATTCAAGCATTTGAAAAAAGTAGAGGGTGCAGTGTGCTTTGGGAAATCAACTGTTCAAAGTACTCTGGTTATGAGCAAATGAGTTGTACCAGGAAAAAAAACATCATCCACCTAAGAATTAGGTGTTGCTTCAGCACCCTCTTCTAACATTTTTCTTTCATTTGTGGTTGTTAAGAAATAGTATTCCAAATAATATTCTTCTAGCTTTTATGCCTTTTAGAAAGTAATGTAACATTGCAGGCTTCAGTGCTAGAGTTTCAACATGTCTAATAAGCTTCTGGAATAATCTGTTTATCCTCAAACAAACTGGACTTGGTAGAAACTACCTTGTAGTGCTGTATGAAAGTAAACTTGATTACTCTATCCTTTTAGTCCTAGGATGTTACAGTCCCAGTTGTGTAGGATCTCTCATGATTTAGTACTTTGCCATGTAGTGCAGTTGCAAAGTCAGACTGAGAGCAGTAGTTTATTTCAGGCTAATTCAATCAAATGGCCCCTTCAGTTCCTGCCTTTTCAGATGCTCTTACAAATGTGCTGCTGTACATGTACATGGCAGTATCTTTGGGAACATCAGTGCAGTCTTTCTGCTTGCTTGTGCATAATTAGAACATTCAGTAGTAACAATAAAGGGAGAAAATCTGTTCGCTCTTTTGTCTGTGCTCCACAGTGCATTGACACCTTCTTATTTACTTATTTTTGGAAAGAGAGATTTTTTTTTTTTGTATCTGGCTAAGAAAAAGGAGCTGAAAAGCTCAATATTCTGTTTTCTCTGCCCAGTGTTTCAAAGAAAGACAGAAGCTTTCATTGTTTGTGTTCAAAATGCAGTCATAAAATTGTTCAACCTTTAAAGTAAGGCTGGGGTCAGAATTGTCACCTTTCAAGTGGACTATGTGCTTATCCTGTCACATACATGTTTGTGGCTGCTGAAGCCAGGTTCCAGATGAGAGGCCCTCTAAGTAGGGAAGGGGAGCCAAGCAAAATCAAGAGGTTTCCCTTTTCCTGGTGCCTTGCCCTCTTATGCCATATGATGGTTTATGCAGAAGATCCCACTTCAAAATACTGACCTCCACAGATGCACACTTCTGTAAAATACTGTACTTTTCTGTAATCCTTTTGTCACCAGATTTCTACATAGCACTTCATGTGTTGGCTGCTAGTGTGTCTTAATTTCCTGTAGAAAATATTAGGTGTTGCACAGAGGGAAAAGATGTTCAAATGCTGGGGGCAAGGAAACTGAGCCTTTGGTGGTGGCCAGGAACCAGCTTTGTCCCTGCTGTCATACCACTGCTTTGTGGATTCTGCTTGTGATTTTTTTTTTTATTTTTTTTTTAACTTGCTTTCTGATAAACTGAGATTTCAGTTTGTCTTTTTGATGCAAAGTGTTGCTAGAAGGACACTCAACTCTTTTTGAAATGTGGAAAGAACTGAAGGAGTTCCCTACCTGTTGAACTAGTCTGAACTCTTCCTTGTCTGATGATGACTGAAGTGCTGACAAGAGCTTCCCACCTGCTCATTCCTCAGGGAACAGAGCTCAGTTCTCCACATAATTCTGTATAAAGGATCTGAAGATCCTTTGCATGTAAGCTTTCCTCTGCCCCTATGGCTCTGCCTGCAAAGCTGTCTTTATTACAGTTCAGCATCCCCAAGCCCTCTGAGTCCTAGCTTTGATACCTATTCATGTCATAGCTTCATTCTATTGTAACTCATTCTGTCTTCAGCTAGATAGCGAGAGAGATTTTAAAGATGTATGTGAACAACAGCTTCTCTTGTCATGCTTCATTGATGGTGATGTGTAACTACTGGAGTTTAGCACTTGCCTCATTTAGTTGGGTGAAGCTTAAAATATGGCAAGAGAAACTGAGGATTTAAACCAAGAGGAAAAAATAGTCCAAATTATTAAAAGGTGTTTGTGAAGTTTAATCATTTTACTGACTATGTTTTTGGGTAGAAAAACTCAAAAGAATGAATAGTTTTTGTGTTATGTGGGAAACTTGTCTATTGTATGGCTACTGTTTAATTTCATTAGATAATTCTTCTGTTACTTGGACTGCATCAGGATATGTCAGATTCCCTAAAGCATGCATAAATACATGCACAGGTATGATGATCTCAGTGGATCTTTTCTAACCTTAATGATTCTGTGGTTCTGTACATGTTTTAGTGGACATGGTGGTGATAGGCTGACAGTTGGACTCGATGATCTGAGAAGTCTTTTCCAATCTTAATGATCCTGTGATGTGCAGAGGTTGGAGACAAAGCTGCAACATGAGCTTTTACTTCAGGAAAGCCTCTAAGCAGACCTTCTGCCTTGGCCCCTGAGACAAACCAGCCACATGTCCACTGCAGTGTGGCAGAAGGTCAGGTCTAAATGAAGTTTCATACGGTGTTTGAAGCCCAGAGGTCCCTACAGAAGTCACAGGACATACAAATTCTGTCTGTGAGGTGCAAACATAACGAAGATGCAGATGTCTGAAGGGGCTTGAGCTCTGCAGTGTTCCTGGTGTTAACTGTACATCTTGTCTAACAGATGCAGACAGGCAAGATTCTATCAATCTCTTTCTGGGAGTATTCAAGCCTACAGAAGGAAAAGCTCATCTCTGGGAACTTCCCACTGATTTTTATTTGCATCACAAGAACACCCTCAGTCTGTCCCAGACCAGGCGAAGGTATTTTGCTCTTCTGTTGATTTATTTTATACTGCTCTAATAAATTGAAATAAACCAAACCCACAACATGATTTTAACCAAATACTTTGGTCAGCCTGTTGAAAACTTGCTTACTGTTTAAGTTGTTATGAAAAGTTAAAAAAAAACCTTCAAGAGATTAGCAAAGCTGGTGGATGTTGGGGTTTTGAAGCGTTTGCATTAGCATGTTATTTCCTGTTGTACTGGAACAAGAAGTTTCATTTTATGTGCAGTTCTATTCTGCAGTGTGAAATGCTTCACTGTTTTAGTGAAGTGCAGTTCCCACTCTCCTACTAAGCAGTATGCAGGTGTATTTTTGATGGTCAGATTTATTGTTGTATTTGAGATTAAGTGATAAGAACAACACTTGTTTGGGGTTTTGAGTAATGCACTTAATCTGCACTTGTGCACACCAAGAAGCCCATGATTTCCTACCTTCCTTTCAAGCCATCTCTAGCCTCTTTTGAAGACTTTTGCTTCATTTGCATTCCATTGTAGTTGCACAGCAATATACAGAAGTAACAGAATTGGAGTGCCTCACAGTGTGGAATGATTTTGTTAAGGATTATAAATACTGTGTGTAGTAAATAATTTCCATTTTAATAAGAAGGACAGTACTAGACTTGTGAACTAAATTCTCTCTTAGGAATTTTGCTGCTTGTAGCTTTGTTCATTCTGTGAATCTTAAAGCTCTGTATCACAAATGGTAGAGCTGAATCTCTGCATTTATATTTTTGTCTGGGGAAATCTGCAAGTGTTTAAACAGTGGGTTCAGCCCCTGTTGGGTGCTTCTTCCATTGACCCAGCGTGGCAGCTAGCACGTTGTATGACTGTTTCTCAATTTCAGTCTTTTTGTATTGTCTTCCGAGGTGCTAGCTCCTATCAGCCATACAACCAAGTGCTATTTCAAGCACACATAAAACATGCAACACTAATTTTATTGCCTACTGATGCTGAACATTATTGTGTGTTAAAAATGAGTTCAGCTGAAATAACACAGATAGATGAATGTCCTAGTCTCTCTGTCATCTGTTACTCTGCTGAACAGCTGTCTCTTACCAGTTAGATACTGTTCACAAATGAAATGGAACCTTTTAAGAAAAATAATTGTTGATATTCTTCGTGTACTTATTAATTAGTTTTACCTTAGCTGGCCAGAATCTCTTCTGAGCAGTTGTAATGTACAACCACTGCTATTTCCTGATGTGAGCCAAGTGACACCTCCATGAAGAAGTAGTTAAGTCAGAAAAGCTCTTCCAAGGAATTTGGTTCCACCAAACTGTTGGACAAGTTCTTTGTATAACTGCTTCCTGCCTCTCTGTGCAGTGCTTGTTTTGGATTCCTTGGGCACAGCAGCAAAGGAAATAATGAGAACTCCTAATGAAATCAAGAATATAGGAAGAGAAGGAAGATGCTGTTCCCTGACATTGCAACTGCTTTTTACTATCTGTGCTTCTCCTATGCTGTATTTGCCTCTCCTTCAGAAAGAAGAGATTTCATCATGAGTTTCATGTATCTTTATAACTTGTAATTCACATGAAAGGACAGTGAATATGGAGAAGGAGATTCTGTTGCCACATTACTTAACGTTTATGTAAGCAGCAAAAGTGGGTGTTTCTGCATAGCTTCTGAGGTCACCAGGGAAAATGGCTTGCTGGCACAGGCTGGTGCAGTGCTTGCGAGAAGAGACGTGGCCATCAGGAATAACTCACTCCTTTCTGTCTGGGACATACACAGTTCTTGGAGTTGAAGCATGTTGCCCTGCCTGTTCTGCACTGTTTGCTAAGTCTCACTGACTGATCTATCTCTGGGCATGGGAATGCACCCATTGTTTCTGCTTTAGGTGCCTGACTTGAGGCAGCTGTCACATCAAAATGCATTTGTATGTGTAGAAATCAGCTGCTTTGACCATCTTCCAGTTTTATTGTCATTGACCTTCATTTCTTCATCCCTTTTACTAAATTTTAGGATCTGAATAACAAGTAGTGTGTGGAATAGGGGTTGATATTTGGTTGGTTGGGTTTTTTCCACATAAGTGCCTTCTGTATGTACCAAGACCTTAATCTTCAGTACAGTAAAGGTAGGCACTTGGCATGTATTTTTTTTGGTGGAACAAAACTACACCTCCCTCCATACTGACTGAGCTTCATGGGTTTAGTTTTCATAGCCTGAGAGCAAAGCAGTAGGGTAGGAGCCTGTTGAAATTCTCCATCCAAAGATAATTCTTTACTTTCTTCCACCCTTGAATTACAAAGCAGTGTTTAGTCAGGTGGCTGTGTGTGGCCATGTATGTTGGTTTAGCCACCAGCTGTATGGCTGGGTGACTGCTATGAGCAGATGTTGAGACTGGATAGAAGATCAAATCTTCTCTATCAACTGTGTGTCTGTCTTTCCTCTACAGCTACACTTACTGGTGGACCACAGGTGTGCTAAAGCATTTACCTCTTCCTTTTGATGAAGGTAGGAACTATATTTGCTCCTTGCCTTTATAGAGTAGCTTGAAAAAGAAGTTTCAGTCACAGGTGCTTCTAAACTGGTTTAGATCCCAAATCTGAAAAAAACCCAAAGTTTCCATAATGATTGCTAAATACTTTTTTCTTTCCTTTTTCTCTTCATAATGATCTGTGGTTTTTCAACTGAAGGATGCAAGAGATACTTAGTGGCTAAGACTTGACCTCCATATGTTTATGTGCCAGGGCACACTTTATTCTATTTTTCCTTGCCTATTAGCAGATATTTATAGACCATGCTGGTGGTTACAGAAGACTGTGTACAGCTAGTGTGTCTTGCCTCTGTAGGATACTGTGGAGTATGGTTTATTAGGAACTGTTATTAGGAAATATAATGATACATTCATTAAAGATATGCTGCACCTTTAGCCTGTTATTCTTGTCTTACAGGGGTATGGCTGTAGGAAAAAAGCCTGGTTAGGGTGGCTAGGTAGGCAGGCTACTGTTTGGTTTGATTTTTGCAGAGTCAGTAATTGTTAGTAAAGAGATATTTTATTCTTTTCCCTCAGTGACATGTGCTGAAAACAGATGCAAGTTAACAGTGAAGAGGTTCCACAAGTATGAAGAGGAAATTGATATCCACAATGAGTTCTTCAGACCATTTGAGCTCAGCAGCTTTGATGAGACCTTCTGCTTGGCAATGACCAACTCTACACGGTATATTAGGATGTTTCCTGATTATCAGTCCTCACCTGGAAGTTGATTTAGTGTGAATTAAATTTACATTTGATTTATATGGTTAAGTATGTGTAACATGGTAAGTTTTATGGGATGATTGTTTTGGTTTGGTTTGAGGTTTTTTTTTTTTAAGCTTCAAATTTAGCAAACTTCTAGGAACTAAATCAATCCTGAAATGGAAATGCTATTCTAAAACAATTCTCTTTAAGATAGCACTTAAAGTTCCAGTTATTTTCCATTATGGTGTGCTATATATTTGGGCACTTGAAGGCTGAGCAATGAGCCTTTCCTTTGTGGACTCAGATCCCAGAAGCTGCCTTAAAAGCAATTGTTATCTAATGGTTCTGCCCTCATTTTACAATTGTTTTCTTCAGTTGATCAGGTTCTCACAGCTGGCCAAACAGAGTTTTGTTGTTGGCATCAATCAGCTGGATATTCTAAGAATAAACTTCCTCACACCTTAGCTAAAGACTTCCAGGCAGATTATGTTTCATGTAGCTTTTTGACCCAATTTGAGTGTTGGCAGCAGTTTGAAAAGAACATAGCTGAGTTACAGAGCTTCCTCAGCAGAAGAGTGGAGCACATTGCTCTAACCTCCTTGGTATATGGTCATGTTTGCAGCTGTTTTATGGGCCTAAATAATGGAGTTGGAAGCTTTTCTAGTACCTGAGGGGGTTCTACTTACGCTTTTTAACTTACAATAATGAAGTTAGAACTTGATATTTCTTTTTAGAATGATTTGGGGGTTTTTTCATTCAAAGGTAGGTGTTAGAGGTGGTTCTTCCAGAAAATTTCCTAATTTTCTGATGCACTTTGCTGGTGAACAGTTTTTCCTTTCTGTTTTGCCAGAGATTTTATGCCTAAGAACGTGGGGATTGACCCAAGTCCATTTACTGTTCGGAAACCTGATGAAACTGGAAAATCAGTCTTAGGGTGAGTCTGAAATACAACATTTCTTCTGGTTTAATAGCAGTGAATTGCAATGCAAATGTGTGAACAATGCTAAGAAAGCTAGTGGAGTAGATGAAGTTGCTAATCAGACAGTGAAACTTTTTCTCAGATCCAAACCAAAGATGTTATGTCTTAATGATTTTTTTAATTCCTTGTTATTCCTTTGCTCTGGGGGAGGGATTTAAGTAAAGAAAACCAGAGAACTTGTGGAGAAAAGCTGACATAATCCTTTGAGCTCTCTTTAAATGCTCTGGAATAAGAGATTGAAGAAAAATAAACCAACTGGGGGATTCAGAAGATGAGCAAAAAGTTGCTCCAGAGGATAGAACTCATTTCCCACAATAGGATTGTAACCAAAATGAGGAATTTTAAATTCTTGCTGTTAATGTCTCTCTGCTTTCATGAACACACACTGCCTTCCTTACCAGGAACAAAAGTAATAGAGAGGAAACTGTGCTGCAGAGGAAAACAGCTGCTAGTGCTCCTCCACCCCCAAGTGAGGAAGCAGTGTCAAGTAGTTCTGAAGATGATTCTGGAACAGACAAAGAAGATGAAGGTGCTGTTTCCCAGCGTTCAACTCCAGTAAAGGTGACTGATACAGGAGACAATGCAAAAATCACAGAGGTGAGAAATTACTGTGGCAGATAGAAAGCTAATCATGGGTTTACAATGCACATTTCCTTAAAACACCTTGTAAAGATTATAGAGTAGTCAGAAATAAAACACTGAGAAATTAAGTGGTTTAAGAGATTTTTCTAGCCAACATCTGGTCATAAGATGATTAAACTTCACAAACACCTTTTAATAATTGGGACTGTTTTTCCTGTTGGTTTCAATCCTCAGTTTCTCTTGCTGTATTCTAAGCTTTGCTAAACTAAATGAGGCAAGTGCTAAACTCCAGTAGCTGTACACCACTGTAGTGTATTATTAAGAATGTATTATTAAGAAATTATTTTTATTTTAAAAAATGAAAACATGCACAAGCTAAGGTGGTTATATTTGTATAGATTACTATATCTATAGTTTTATATATAGTAATAGTGATATATATATATATATATAAACAGAGAAAGATTACTGTGTATGTGAGACACTTGTCTGATTTTGCCTGCACTTCTGAAATTATTTTCAGGTTTAGAAAGAATTCCTTGCTTGAAAGCAAACTTGTCTTTGGATGTTGTTACAGTGTCCTCAGTCTGAATCTGTCTTCTTGTATTTCAGACTGTAGTGCAAGCAACAAAAGATGTGTATGGAGTTAATCTTTCAGATGTTCCTTCTGAAGAAGATCTGGCAGTGTATGCTAGGTGAGATCAATTTCCAGTGGTAATCAATGCAAAATGATTGGAGCTGGTTAAATACAGCTTGTCAAATTGCTGCTTTTGATTAAACTTATTTAAATGATAAGTTGTAGAGATATTTGGATATATGTATTCTATTCTGCTTATAAAAATCAAACTGTTTTCAGATGTCTTTGTCAACTCTGATTTCATTGGAAGTTATGCAAATGTCTCTGAGTGCAAAGTTTGGAACTTAAAGATGTTCCAGTAGAAATACCTGTCACTTAATATAGTCCTAGAAATTAATAAGCAAATTCCATTTTAGGAGTGGTTCCATGTTCCTAAGCTATGTAGTTCCTGATCTTTACTTTTTTCAAATGTTGAGTTACACTGCTTGAAATCAGTTGTAAGTGAAATAGCCTCTTCTATAAAAATGCATCCAAAACAGCACAAGTCTTTTTTTTAAACCTAATGTTTTATTCATATAGATATGTGCTAGCTGTTGCCTTTTACTCACATTTGAATAGTTGTATGATTTTTGAATTTGAAGGAAGATTACTTTTCTGAATAATGTTCAGCCTTTTTCTTGAAATGTCTTGGCCCTTTGAATTGAAATAAAAAACTCTGGATTTTGTAGGGAGACCTTGAGGCCATTGCTAAATCTAGTACTGTAAGTTTCAGGAGAGGGAGAAGACAGTTTGGCCCTTGCCATTAGTGGAGTTTCATGAAATAATGACATGCAAATATGTGGGGTATGTGTGTATGCACAGCACTAACTGTGGGGTGTGCAACAATGTGCTCTTACACACTGCATTTGGAGCAGCACCACACTACCACTTGTTCTTAATAAATGGTTTTGTGAATTCAAACCAAATTTCCTTCAAACAGGAAATGAGTAAGACACAGCATGGTGCAGGACAAAATCCAGCTCCTTAGGGAATCCAGCAATTGCCCACTCAATTCCTGCACTTGGAAATGAACTGCTACAATGGGAGGCATCATTGTTATTCATCTGACTGCTTGTTTTGAAAAGGTGGATGTAGCAGGCTGCCTGTTTCCATCCCATCCCATCCCAGGTGACACCAGTTAATAAACATACCTTTTTTCAAGAGAAAGGAAGCTACTGAATTCTGACATCAATTCCCTGAAAAGTTTTTAAGATCTCTTGTTTACTAGAGAGGTAGTTCATGATCAGTGACTTCTAGAACAAGACTTAAAAGACTCATTTTTTGCTGTTGTTTTCTTTCATTTCCTGAATTTTGGAGGATACTACTTCTGCTTTATTCTTCTGTCTGCTACCTTCCCCAGGTTTGTTCAGCTGGGACAGAGTCAGCATAAACAAGACAAGAACAGCCAGCAGTTATGCTCCAAACACCACTTGGATAGGGTTATAAATTTGTAAGTACTCTTTTTCTTTTTCCCTTTAGCCAATTTCTTTCTGCTTTTGTCAATAGACCTGAAAAATCATGAGGTAAATTTGATTTTAAATGGATTGAGAGTTATACTTCTATTGCTTTTACTGCATAAGGGGATTCAATGCAGAGCATGAAGAATTAGGTTCCTACATCTCTCTTGTAACTAAAAAAAAGTGCTTTTTTTGTGGTTTGGTTTTTGGTTGAGTTTTACTTGAGGAGAAGATGATATTGGGTTTTTTTAATTGGGTTTTCTTATTTCCTTTTTAATTTTTGCTGTGCCAAGATTTTTGTATTCAAAATTCTGAGCTGTCATGAGTTATCACAACACAAAGTGCTGAAGCTACTGAGTTTAAAAGGCAATTTCTTCTTGCTGTGATTGCTTTTGAAAGAGATTAGTTAACCTGCCTATTTGTCATTAAAATATATTCAGAATTGCAGCTCAGTCATCAAGTGTGCAGTTATCTGAATTTATTTGTTCTAAGAAAGAATCAACTGCACAGAAAAGGAATCATTTTGTCAATTGAGTCTGAATGCTCTCTTCCCTTTTAGTCACACATCTCAAAAAGAAGATTACTGGGAGGAGTCTGGGGAAAAGCAGTAGTATGCTCAGAGTTGTAGGGCTCTCAAGCTGGCTGGGGAATGAAGGAAGTAAAACAAAAAAAAACCCCAGAGTGTGGTTGTTTATGAAGTGTTTTACTGAAGTTTGACAGGTAAAATGGTTTGGTAGTGTCTGGATTTAACAAAATTGCTGAGGCAATTCTAACAGCTGAAGGCCACCAAAAGGGGGAAGTCCTGCTCTTTCCCTCCTTCCTCATCACATACCTGTTCAGTTACTTCTGCAAGCTTTGCTGCTTGTTAGAGTGCTCCATAAATCAGCTCAGCTCATCAGTCTGCAGCAAACTAATTCAGCAAAAAAAAGCAAATCGTTTTCTGGTAGATTAATGAGATTATTTAGACCAGTGAAGGTCTCAGTTATCTCCAGAGCCAGCACAAAACAGCAGAGCCACAGGGTCAAGTGCTACAGAACTTTCTTGTGTGGCTTGTGGCACTTTGTTAGATTGGTTCAGTCATCTTTTGTAACACCCCTGTGACAGTTCAGGGACCAGAGCATGAGCCTTTTCCAGCCATTTGGGGGAAGTGGTTTGAACTCCTTGTGATTCACATCACCATGCACATGGGAAGAAATACCTTTATTTCATTCATCTGTTCTGTCAATATTGAGCTCTGAGCTTTTCAGATGAAAAAGCTCGTGTGCTTGGCATTTTCACTAGAGTTGGCAACTGAGATGTCAGATATTATTTGAACAATAAAACTGTCAGCATTTATCTGCCTCATGCTGATTTAGATAGTAATTTTTCATTTATTGATTTCTATTTCAAATTAAAAAATGGAAAAAAACAAACAACACCATATTTTTTAATACCTGAATGTTCATACTTGATCTCTGGGTCCTCCAGATTTTTTCCCTGTCTACGCTGAATCATTAGTAAAAATCTACATGTCAAATCTCAAGCTACCAATTGATGTAAAAAAGCCAAACCCTGCAATAGTGGCATGCATCCCTTCAGGATGATACATGAATTGTCATGAAACTTAGCCATCATTTTTCAAAATCTAAAGGCTTTTGTTAACTTGAATAAACACTTTGAGTTGTAAAACAAGAGGTCAGTACAATTCCGACTTGACAGCAACCTTGTTGTTACTGCAACACAGTAGTGTTTGTTAGTCTGTATCTGCTCTCCAGCAGTTTAGCATTTCCCTGTCTCAGCAGACACTCTCTTCTGTTACTAATTTGCCTTTTTCCAAATTTTAAATAAAGAACTATGGTCTCTTCTAAGGTACCTTCTAATACAGTTACCACTGTTAAAATGCTTCAGAAGTTTTGTGGTTTGAAGCTTAGAAGTATTTTAATTTTTTATATATATATATATTTCTTTTTTTTTATATTTTTATTCTATTTTGGGGTTAGTGGTCTGAAGTTTCTCACTTTGCCTATGAAGTCTCATTTTGATGATGTCAACAGCATTGAAATCACGAAATCATATGCTTTAAACATGTGACTGTAACAAATTCCTGTGAAATATGGCAGTAAGTCTAGTTATTTCTACCTTGTACACTGTGGTTGTGTTGAGTTTGGGATTTTGTAGTATTAAGAGTCTCTAGCAAAACCCAGAAAGGGCTAAACTGTTTGCCACTTTAGCCCAGCTCCTTTTAGACTTTTTCATGAAAATTCTCAAGACTCTTCAGCCTGTCCCTCTGTCTTCTCCAGGAAGTGATAGATTCCTAGCTATCAATTTAAGAGAACTGTATTCCTCAGATAATACTAGTTGGAAAAGTAAGTGCTAAGCTTTTTCTTTCCAAAAAGCCTTTTCTTTGTTTGGTTTTGGTGAGTTCTTTTGATGCTTGTTTTGTTTTGACCTGTACTACCCCTAGGTTCCATTGTATGTTCAGTCTTTAAATTGTGAAGGAGTTTGAGGTCAGCATAAATCAGCCCCACTTAAAAGATTTCTCTTCCCTCAGAGATCTTATCTTTCTGTATCAAATGTTCTGACCTTCTCTCATACTCCTTCTGTCTGCACTGTAGAGAAGCTGCTTCTAGTTTGGATTGTGAAGTGCTCATTTAGATGATACTTGTGTAGAAAGAGTCTCTTCTTTCTCCAGTTGCTCTGAAACTGCACATGCTGTTAGAGCTTCAGGGGTTGTTGTGGGATCTGGATGCAGTCCAGGTTTTGCTGCTGGTTGGTTCTGTAAGATACAAGTTACCAGAGAAGGCTGCTTGGTTTTCAGAGCTCTCCACCACAAAGAATGTGACTCAGGTTGTGTTTTGTGGAGGTGTTAGTGTCTAAGGAAGGAAAATTCTGTTGACTGCTTTCAAGAGTACAGCAGACAATTAAAAGGGGAAATACCTCAACAGCAAGCAAACTGGATTTGACAGTGTGTTGTAGGTCTGATATATTTGCTTAGGATTCAAACAAGGCTAGAGAATACATTTTGTCTCCTTTAGATAGACTTCAGAGGCTTGAGGAGCGCAAGTGGATGTGGTGGCCTGCTGGTGACTGCTGTATTTCTGAGAGCTGGCCACATCACCATGCACTTTTCCTTCCAAGTATGGAACATCCTCATTGTAACTGAAGGTTTTAGCTGTGTCTTCTTTTACTGTAGAGACAATGGTGAAACCAAAACACCATAAAGCCTGCTCACAAGTGGGATGGAAGTAATTGTGTTTGGCATATCAAAGGTGGTGCCCTTAATGACGTGCTGTTTATGTTCCTATCTAAATTTCATTGGGAGGCCATAGAGCTACAGGTCTCTAGGGAGATCTGCTAGCCAAGTCATCATAAGTGCTCTCCTTAATGACTCTTTTGTAAGATATTAAACTTACTAAGTAGCCTAGATTTCTACATGAATAGTGTTAGACAAATGGCTTTAATTAAATGACTGGATAATACAAGCACTCTACAAATAGTTACAGCTTAATACAGGGTTATTAATAAAAAGGGGTATGCATGAACATGCAGTTCTTTCAATATATTTTTATCATCTTGAAGCAGGTAGGTGGAAAATTGAGATTTAGTTACCAAATACTCAAAATGAAATACAGTTTGCTGTCCAGCTTCCATTATGCCTCAGGAAATTACTTTTGACTCATTAGTGCTTCAGAGATGTCATGTCTCTAGAAACAAATCAATAAATAGTGAAGGCATCAAATTAGTGCTGTGGCCTTGTTTTGTTCTTTTATCTAGTTGTTTACTTGCTAGTGGATGAGACAGACCAGCTCTATTTGAGTAGGTGATGTCTTTTGGGTATTAGATAGTGACATTGGTAAGGTAATACAGTTTGCTAGTGTCAAATACCATTGCTCCAGTCTCAGCTTCAATGCTTTACACTAGGTAAGTAAATATCTGCAGAAGCTATGGGTGCTTTGAAAAGCAATCTACTTTTAAAGCATCTAGGTATAAAGTTAAGAGAGACTGATGTTTGGTATCAGTTCAGAAAACAGCCACCTTAATGGTTTATAATAAAGTAGAAAAAGTGATAATGAGAAGCAGCTATCACCCTGTGGGGAAGCAAAAATAGAAAAGGTTAAGCATGGTTAGAACTTCCATAGTCTTATTCATACAGTTTACCAACAAAAGCTAAAAGAAAATGCTGATCTACTTAGAGCATAATAGCAGAGGTTGGGCTCTTCAAAAAAGCCTCAACTCTTTTGAAATGAGAGTTTTGTGTTGTTTAATAAAAACATAAAAATGAGAAGCACTTTGGCAATTTTATCTTGATCGTACAGGAGCTTGTAGGTAACTTGCTCACGTTTTTACTGTTTGTTTACATCCCACTGTAGTGCCACAGAACTTAAGTCAAAGAAGCCTTAAGAACTTAATTTCAAACTTTGATTTCTTCTATATCAAAGTACTGTTGACAGAGGAGAAGTTAATGCATGGGTTGCCTTCAGATGGCAATGTGCTAGTCATTGAATGTTCTCTTGTGGATTCCAAACTGATGTGCTATCACACAGGTCTGTCCTCTTCAACTCTGGAGTATTTTACAGATAAATTACTATAATGTTGGGGAATGTACATAGTGTATTGATGAACACAGCTTTCACAAGAGCTGAAGTGCTTTAAAAGGAAAATTACTTACTACAGAGATACTTCTAGTGTTCATTCATTTATTATGTATTGAGTATAAGTAGTTTTGTTGCTACCTTGCAGATGGTTGTGCAGAACACATTGCTACTGAAGAGTTTGGCTTAGAATTAGAGAAGGTGAAAAACTGGAAAGGACCCTGGAGGTCATCTGGTCCAGTCCCTTGCTCAGAGGAGGACCAAATTACATGAGGTTCCTCAGGGCTATATACACTTGACTGTTGAATATCCTTTGTAAGGGAGGTTCCACAGCCTCTCTGAGCAACAGCAGTGACTGACAACCCTCACAGTGGAAGATTCTGTAATCAAAGTATCTCATGTTGCAATTTGCATTCCCATTTCAGAAAATACCTATTTCAGAAAATACTTCTGAAAATATCATCAGTCCCCATGTGCAGAATGCTGTTGTTGGTAATAAATGGTCTGTTTCCTGATAACTAGATGGGAATTTCTTATCTGTTAAGTCCTTTCTGTATGTTGGTTCAGAGTATAGTCACTTGCATGTTATAATTACTGCTAAGTGGACAGCTTAATAAAGTTTTTTCCTGTTATCTGCTATAATGCATGGCACAGATCTGTTCCAACTTGGGGACTTCCTGACCATAGCAGATCTGAGGAAGGATGAAGAAATGAGGACAGAGTGGAGGGAAGTGATCAAGTATTCTGTAATGTGATTAGTGACAACTTTATCTAATTACCCTACTTGGAAATCTGGGTCTTACCAGGTCTGCAGTAGTGATAAAAATCTAGGTAAATGAATTATCTAGTGAGAAGTTGCCCTTTCATTGAGTCTCATATATATTTCAAGGAAACAAAATAAATACTCTTCTCTCTCTGTGGAAAATGTTAACCTAAAGCTCCCAATCTTCTGCATGTTTGTTTTTTTTCCAGAATACCTGTCTCCTCCTTTTCTCAAGACAATATTTATGAAGTCCAACCTCCAAGAGCTGATAGGAAATCAATAGAGATTTTTCATGCCCACATTCAGGCTGGAAGAGGAAATATGCAGCCCCTGGGAAAAGATGACTTCCTCATGTACAGAGAGTACATCCGAAACAGATACATGTGAACAGCAGCTGGCTCCTCCTGCCAACTCTACTGATAGGTCATCAAAGGAAGTCTAGTTTTGTTATTTTGAAGTAATAAGTTTATTAGCTAACATTTCTATTTATTATTCTTTACTATTGTCCATTTATGGTATTGTGCTAAAGGAAACAGTGATCTCCTATCTGCTCTCCGGAGGCTAAGGGAATAATCAGAGCACCTACAGTCACTGAAGAGGATGGAACAATTTCTGTCAAAGAAAAGATTCCATTTTTAGGTTTTTATATTAATTCCTTACATTATGTTTGCTAATAAAGCTGAAGTGATTTGTACACAAGAATCAGAGTGTGTAGTTTTCTTCCTCTTTGTTCCTCGACAGCAACCAATCTTTTTTGCAGCGGAATGTTTTTCTGAGATGTCTTTAGCTTTTTAGCCAGCTGGGGGCTAAACTGAGTGCTTAGAATTTGCTACTTTCTTAAGCAAAAGTGAAAAATACATGGCTTGTGTCAAAATCAAAATTTGCTTCCAGACAAACAAACTTTGTAGCCCTAATTTGTGTCAAAACTAATCTCACTGGTGTTAGTACCTAGGGAACCTGTGCCACATGCAGGGTGAAAATGGCTTGTGACTAACTATCATGGGCTTCTAGAAGGAATGTGAGGTGAACCACTTATTGACTGCATCTGCAAATGAAGGATGCTCTCCTCCTTCCTGGGTTTAGACTCTGAGGGCACAAAACCATCCTGACATTTTTCTGTATGACAGGCATTATCCCTTTTACATCATCCTCTTTCTATCCCTGTATTTGTGCTTCTGTGAGATGCTTTCAGGTGATGTACAGAGACTGGATCAGCTGGAATGGTTATGCCAGAGGAAGCAGTTGTGTTAGGCAAGACTGAGCATTATGCCCAGTGCTAGGTAAGCAGTGGAGAGGCAGCAGATATCTGAAATAAGTTGGTTAATTTGAGCTTGTGATTAAACCATTCTCAAATTAAAACAAAAAATGCCATGGGGGGGAAAGCCTATTAGTTGCTCTTACAAGCTACAACTCCCAGCACTGCTTTCTGACCCTTTGCCTTGAAGATTACTACAGTATCAGCAACATTCTTGACAAGCTATGTTATTCCCCAAGCTTGTACAGACCATATTTCAGAATTTTCTGGAATAATTTTTTTAGGGATGTCAGCCAACTACATGTGGAGAACATGTTTGTGTTCATAGTAAATCACTTGTAGGCAGCTACTACAGGTTCCTGGCTGCATTAGTATGTTTGAATGTTTTCTGCAGTAAGTTGCACTTTCATCAGTAGTTCAACATCAGAAAGGATGCAGTGGGTAAAGGAAAATGGCAGAAGTCTCTTGTGGTAGAGTTTTGTGTTTCAGGGATTGACTCGTGTGCAGTCAATGAAGGAACATGGTGCCTCAAACTACCAAACCATTTTGGTGTCCATTCTCTTTTGTTAATTGATTAATACTGTTTTGAGTGAAATCAATGTATCTTAGGAGATGTAAGAATGAGAAGTGTTTTTTAGACAACTCTTCATTGCAACTGTCAGCATTTTTTCTATGGGGGAAAAACCCCAAACTGTACTGAATTCTTCTGTCCAATTTGAAATATAATTGGAAGGAATAAATGTTTGCTTTGGAAAAATGCAGAGCTGGAGTCCTCATCCTAATGAGGCAAATGCATACTTTTCTTACTGCTCTTCAACTATTGCAGAAAATGTTTTCCAGACTATTACAATCTTTATACTTTTTTTGTTCAGAGATACTGGTCATTTGTTGCCCTTGGAAGTGTACCACTTACAGATAAGGCAGAAGATGGGGCTTCCTTTTTCAGCATCTAATGTTGTTGTAAAATACAGGAATTGTAATGATTTTGCAACTCTAAGAGAAAACTTGCTCAGCCTTCAGCATTCAAACACTTCTCAGAACAAGAGGATTAAAGGTTTTGTTTTCACAGCTCTGAGAGATGAAGGAATCTAAGTCCATTATCTGTAATACAGTGCCAGGTTTTCAGTCTCTGTCTCTAAATGTGTGCCATGACAGTCCTGTTGGCATCCCCTAGAATCTTTTGCTATGTGTAACTGCTGCTTGTTTGTTGTAGATGCTTATGAAGTTTAATCCATGTGCATTATTTCATATGATAAGGTGCTTGGGTGTTATTATTGAGATGATAGCTTGTATGATCTACCCCCACTGTGCTCTCAGCAGCTGCTGAGAACACTTCAGGGTGCTCATGTCAACTGTTTATAAAAAAAATAAACATACAAACCAAGACTCTTAGCTGAACACTGCCTGAATGATAAACTTTCAACACTGAATAGATCTGCTGCCTAATGCAATTGAATTTTAATTAAGTTTTAATTTAAAAAGAAAATACACTCATCAGCCATCTAACAAGTTCAACTGTTCCAAGGACTCCAGAGATGCTGCCTCTGCATCTATCTGCTTTATTCTTGTGATAATAAGGTTCCCTTCTCAACCCTGTTAGGAGTTCTGAGTAGATGCATATATCTCCCTTTCAGAAGCTGAGGAAATAGTGTGTAAAGTATAAACACAGAAAGAACGTGCTGTGTTGGTTCTGAAGACTAACATGGTGCTCTTCTTCACTCTTAAGTGCTAGTGATCATTTTTAACATGAAACTACATGGACAAATAAAATCTTTATGAGAAATGTGCTGGTTTTCCTCCAAAATATGTTTATTTTGTTTCATTGTGCTGGAAGGTTCCATTGAAATACAAAACTAAAATATACACGTGGAGAATAATCACTTTGGGTTTTTTTCTTGGGGCTTCAGGAGACATAGACAGAGGATTAGGTCTCTGTCATTTCTGAGCTAATGGTGCCAATCCAAGAGCTTAAACTCTCTTCTGTGACCCTCTTCAGGTATATATTTGTGCCTTTAGGAGCAGTTATTTCCCCAAGACTTTCACTGGTGGTTTCTCTTCCTTGTGACTTTTAATTCCTTGTGCAAAGCTCACTGACTCTTGGTTCTCACTCTCATTCCAGGGAGACTCGGCTGTGGCCTCAAAGCAGGATCCCTTCAACGTGCACTTGGCTGAGCTGCCACAGAGGAGAAAGTAGAAGAGCTGGAGGTAGCTCTGGGGTGACATTTGTGGCAGTTCTTGGTTTTCTTTCTGGGGTTTTGAGATTTTTGTGCAGGATCTCAGGAAGGCTCTGTTGGCATTCAGAGACTAGCCAGCCTTCACTGGTATGAACTTCAGAGCATGTGACCTGGCTTTTGGTAGTTTTTATTTTAACTTTCCTTCTTTACCACCTGTGGTTCAGAATCCTTTCTCTTACCCAGAGCTGTGCCACAAGTTGCAATTTGCCCATTGTATCCATATCTTTTCAGAGGCTTCACTTCTTGAAGGTAAACTCTGAATTTGATCCTTTTATTGAAAAAGCTTAATGCTTTCTTCAGCAACCCATCTCTCCCTCCTGTTTATCTGCAGGCTGTACTATCACCTGCCCTGCCTGATTTCCTGCCTCCTGTGGTGGCAGCAGACACGTGTATTGTCTCTCTAGGGTTCTTTATGTCTTGGTAACATATTCTTGAGAAGTGCTCTGCTTGAGTGCAGGATGTTAGTGTCTGAACAAATTGTAGACATCACTTCCTCTAGAGAAGTCTGGTACTGCTCTGATGGAGGAAGTAGGAGAGCGTTTAAAGTGGTGCCTCTGATTGTCTCTAGTCCTGCTATAGCAGCACTCTGTATCCTACCACATGCAGTTGTCCAAGGGGAAGGGAGGAATTTTTTTGCTTCTACTCCCAAGAAATTGGATCCATCCCATTTGAATAAGCTAGTGTTGGCACTGTCAAAGTTCACTGGTGTGTCCAGTGAGAGCCTGGCTCAAATCACTGAAGGGTTCTAATTCTTTCACTTCTGATGCCTCTCTCCCCTCCCAGTGCCCAGATGTTACTGGTAGGCTCTGACATGCAAAGGGCTGGGACTGGCTGGCAGCCTGCTGCAGGGCTCAGCTCCTTCCCCAGTGCCAAGGGATGCTCTGGCTCGGGCAGAGAGGATCACCCTACACACCGCAAACCACATTGCATACAGGAGGATTCCATTATTTCTCACAGAAGACAAATAACCAATGCTGATTCTGTTACTGTGTAATTATACTCAATGTCTTTACCCTGCAAGGTGCTCAGAATGTTTCTAAGGTGTACAAGAAAAAGCAGCTTTCAGACTGTCACTTATTCTTCTTAAGGTAAGCAGCACATTAACACTGCATTTTCTTCTGTGTCACAGACCTTCCTGTGCAAAGTGGAATTCAGTCATCACCCACCCACACCTTCCAGCACCAACACATGCTATCAGGGTGACAGACAACACTGTTGTGAGCTCATGCTGTGTCAGGTTCACAGAGGTGGCACTATCTGATGTCTGCTGCCAATGTTTCCTTCAAAATTCAGGTATCCAGATGTACTTTAGTAGTAATCTAGTTCCATCCTAGATGTAGGTCAGGTGTTGACCTGGTTTTGCAGAAGTACTGGTGCTCAAAATCCCACTGAAGTTCAAATGTTCTCCAAACACACAGCCACTTCATACCCCAAATCCTAAACAGTTTGGAGCTGGGCTTTTGCTGAATGATCCTTTAGACTTGAGAAGAGAAATAAAAATGAAAAGTAAATTTAAAAACACAGAAAGACATCTCAGTGTTGCCACATTTCCCTTGTCCTTCACCTTTCTGTTGTCATTTTTCTTGTGTAAGTTTTACTGGATTGCTTTTCTGAATGAAAACAGAACTTATTCCAAACCATGGGAGAAGCCATTCATGGAACTATCAAGGTTGGAAGAGACCTCTAAGATCATCAAGTCCAAGTTGATCAAGTTCCTGCAGGCTTGAGTGACATTTATCCTGTTCCTTATGATTGCTGACAAACCCATGAGACATTTATAGAATCATAGAAACATAGAATTGTCAGAGTTGGAAGGGACCTTAAAGATGATCTAGTTCCAACCCCCATGCCTGGCAGGGGCACCATCCACTAGATCATTAGCCTAGTGAATACTCCATGTAAATTTTACTGATCAAAACAGCATTCCTAAATAATTGCACACACCTTCCTTACATGCAGGGCTGTGCTTCAGTGGATGCCTGTGTCCTGGCCCCTGTGTGTCTGTGGGCATGTTCACCACCCTGGTTTGTCTGGCTTGGCAAGGGATTTCCTTGGTGTTATATTGCTGTTGGAGTTGATCTCTGGGAAAAGTTAGTAAAAGCTGCTTCAGAAGCAGTTTTGCCCTGCCAGGATGTTCAGGTGAGGCATTTTCATACTTCTGCCCCTTCCAGCCTGTGCTGATCTAGCTGTCCAGCAGCCTGTTAGGAGCCTTTGGTTGTTGAATTCTGCACTGAGGAAGGCATGGTGCTAGGTGCCAGAGATTCTTGGTCATCAGCCGTTCTCGGGCTAGCCAGAAAGATGAGATGGAGTTGAACTCACAGCAAATACCAGTACCTTGCATCTTTTGCTGCAGGGTCTCTCGCTGTTCAGCTGTCTGTCTCAGACTGCCCTGCCCTTAGGGGACCACTGGCTGCACCTCTGCAGGAGCAAATGGCCATTTAAGAAGGTCTGTGAGACACCTGCCTTAAGTATCATCCTCTCCCCCGACATGCAGGCAAGGGAGGCCAACCCAAGCCCAGCCCTTTCAGAATTAGTATATGTGAATCACTAATTGCATATTTGAAGAACCAAGCTGGTGCAGAGGGGAGAGCAGATTGCTACGGAGGCTGAGTTATTTGCTGGGAGCTGCAGCTGAGCCGTGCAGAAGCCTGACCGCACATGGTGAGAGCACATATTTGCTTTCACGTTGTCAGGCGAGTGGGGAGGTTGATGTTACAAAGGCAGAGCACACGGTGCTGCGGAGCCCTAGCTGGGTGTGTGACCTTGGGGCCAACACGCCCAGAGACACGTGGAGCCAGGGGCTTGTGCTGCTGTGGCAGGGAGCTGGCTGGGTCATAGCACATGTAAAACAAGCAGGAAGCTTGCAGTTGAGACATACTCCGTATCCACATGGGCTCTGATGGGAGTCACAGCAGTCATTTGGAAGAGACATGTGCCAAAAGTAATTTGAATTTCCAAAGGTCACATTTGTCGTTCTTGGGGTGGCAGCATTCTCATTAACAAGTGTCTCCAGCTGGTCGTGTGCAGTGGCCTTAGGACATGCTGTTGTAACCAAGCAGTGCTGCACAGGGCTGCCACCAAGGCCAGGATCATCTACTCTGCTCTCTGCTTAAGGGCTGTCATAGGAGAGGGGACTTTCTACCAGACACACTATGTAGATGACCAGATCTTGACCCAGCAGGCATGTCCTGCTGGGTGTTGCATGAAACCTGTACAGCAGTTTTCTGGAGGTGGTATGGAAGACTACCTGATTGAAGTCCATCTTACCTGCTGGCAGTGGCACCAAAGCCAGGTAGGCTGTAAAGAGAAAGAAGGGCTTTCAGAGGCAAGTCAGCTCATCTCTCTTAGGGATGATGGTTGGAATGTAGCAGAGCATCAGTCCTGCAACAATGCTGGTTGAGATAAGCAGCGTTTCACAGGTCTCCTTGACATCCAGAACCCTTAGCTCACTGTATGAAAAGCTCTGTGTGTGCTGGGGACTAATTCATGTATGAGGAGGCTAATGTCTGCTGCATGCCTTGGGTTACTGGTTAGGGATGTGCAGGTGCTGGGAGGTCTGTGGTGTACACTCCTACCTGCTGCTTCTCCTGCAAATGCACCAGCTCTTGTGCTGTGCTTTTGCTCATGTTCTTCCTCAATGACAATCTTGTCAACTCTCAGGGCTATTTTGGGATGCTCAGGTGGTCCACAGCCAGAACTGAGTCAGTGGGTCCATGGCCTTGGCACTTAGCACTTCAGACCACGCAGCAACCAACAGCACTGCAAGTTGAGACCTTCTGCACCAACTAACCGCAAAGAGGGTGTGAAATTAGTGTTGGATTAAGGGTTGGACTTGATGATCTTGGAGGTCTCTTCCAACCCAGATAATTCTATGATTCTATGAAATAGATATTTCCCTTGTGTCTGGCACAGGGACACCATGTCCAGGACATCCTGTGTTTGTTTCAGGTTCTGGTGAGAATGTGGTGTAATCATTCTCCCCATCCTCTTTTTACCACAGCTTCCTCTTACCTGCCTGATGTTAACAATCTTTTTGCTTTCACTCACATATTTACACTTTCATCCTGACATCTCTTTGCTGTTCTCTACATCCCTCTCAAGTGATACTGGGCCCTTGTGTCCCTCCCCCAGGGTGTGCTGGGACAGTTAGATAGACACTGGGGCACAGGGAAAGGAGACCAGTAGCATGGTCTCTGGCTCATATTTAAGTGATTTAGGGTTACATGGCCATTTCTGATGGCTTTTGTGTTTAGGCAGATGGAGACTCCAGGATGGATTTGCAAGAGAACTTTCTGATTTCTTTCCACCCAGAAATTAACTGCAGGAACACTGTGGGTTTTGAGTCAAAAAGTTTGAGTCTAAAGAGTTGAGGCGCAGGCTTACCAGGCATGAAGTAGAGAACTTCCACTTAAGCAATAAGGAATTTAACTTCCTCTCAGAGCAGAGAGTTCAATAAACCATACATTGATCTGAGAAAATCATTAACTTCAGGAAAAGGGGGGGATGTGTTTTTCTACACTGGAGTTAGTTTCATTACCACTGAAGGGCAGTCTACTTGAATAAATCGACTTCTAGTCACTTTGAAATCACAGAGAAGATAGAGTCTGGCCAACAGTTTAACAAATAGTTTCAAGGAATATAAGCACTGTTGACCTAGGCACAACCAGACAAAGGCTGTTGTGAAAATGTCAGTAAAACCCAAGATGAAACTGTTCAGGTTAAGGATGAATCATCAAGAGCTGGTGGCAGAAATGACCTTTATTTTTAAGATTACTCAATAATATTCCTCAGGAAAGCACTGACTTGCATTTGGTTCAAATTTCGAGTGGTTTGGCTTACCTTTCACTTATTTTGAGCTGAAAATGTGCCTAATTTAGAGTGTTTAACCTGCAGAATCCATGACACATCATACATGGTGCACAGACAGGCAGAATAGTTACCAGAGCATTTACTGAACTTCACTGTTGGGGCAGCAAGAAACTTGGAGCTGTTGTTGGTTTTATGCCATCCCTTAAACATATGTTACTGGCTGCTATAAGGAAGGCAGGGTCCTACCTTGTTCATAGGGTAGGTAAAGAGCTACAATATGACCTTACTCAAAGTAGCTTGAAGATTACTACAGGGAAGTCCAAAATCCATCTGAACTCTGGAGATTCAGCCTACAAGCCTGAAGGCCAGGCTAGTGGATATATCTTTTTCTTCATACCCTGTCTTGAAACTTGTTCAGGTGCAAGAAGGGAATTTGGCTCTCTGGCCATCAGAAGAAATATCCAGACCATATGACAGCTGTGCCTGGCACAGGTTGGGTTCCCTGCACACCACTCACATATTTCTGGGGGTGATTGCCCAAATAAAGAGACAAGAAAGCTACACCGTGCAGACCTCAAAGGTGTTTCATGCTATGGACAGCAACAGGAGCATCAAAACCCCTCTGCAGCTGCTTCTGGCTGCAGTGAACATACAAAAGGACAACATCAGCACTTTTGTTTTCTTTTAATTTTGGGGATCAAACACCTGCATTAAAGCAAGAGATTAGATCACAAAAGTCTGGTTTCTCCAAGCTGACTATGTGAATAGGTTTTGACATCAGGTGCTGATCACACTGTGGGGGTACTGTGAGCAGAGAATGGGGTGCACTGGCATCCCTGGAAAGGAGGCACCATTGCCCCTGAAGCCCATCAGAGAAGGTGCTATCAGCACTGTTGGAGCAGGGAGTGATTCATGGGCTTGCTGCAATCTAATAGAGAGCAAGAGATGACCAGAATCAGCATTTAATAAGTTTATTCAGCATCTTTTGAACACAGCTGCTGTATTGCTGCATTATTTTTTTTTCCACAGACCTGGAAATAATAACCTTTATTTAAGTGCTTATATTCAGCCATATCAGCACTGCATGTTCCTGCATTAAGGCTTTGAAAGGGATATTTGATATGAGATGATTATTTGCTAAGCCATCAAGTTCAAACGTAGATTTTTGGAAATAGCCATGACCAAAGCTGTTTTTTAAGAGTGACCTGCAAACAGCTTTGTAAAACACAGCAGCTTTGCCTTTTCACTGGCCCCTGCCTCATACTCATCAGGAACAGAGTTCATGTCTGAACACTGATGTCCTCAGTTCTTGATGTCCATCAAATGAATTGTTCAAGTTTTTCAGGTGTCCCACCTGTGACCTTGCAAGACACAACTCTCTCTGGGAAATGATAGGATCATAAACTGCCTCATGAAGGTTACATTAAGGTCTCCCTTTTGAATCTTGTATAGGCTAACAATCAAGTATTCCAAAATGGAATGTATTTTGTTGTATTTTAGTGCTAAAAATAAATATCTGTGTAGTGAAAGCCTTTGTAGGTAGCATGAAATTAATGCTAACTATAATTAAAATGCATTCTTAAATTCTTCAGCTTGGATTTTTGGTGACTCATCCAGTGCCCTTCTCTGTGTATTGGATATTTTTGGATCATGGATGAATTCCAAGTATGAAATCTCTAGACAAGAGATAAGAGCAAGTTGGGGAAGCAACCAAAATAAAGGCAAATTTATATCAGCTGCTTTGATGAAGATGACTCCTTATTTTCTGCTTCAACATCTTGACCCCCTGCTCTCACATGACGAGAGTGTAGCAGCCATGGCTGGGACAGGCTTTTCCTCACATGCTGTTGAGTGAGGATTTGTAGCTCTCTCCTGCTGGTGCAGCCTGTGCTGCTGTACTCAATGACTATGTCATGCAGTGAGACTAAAGCCCACTGAAAACCTGCACTGGGTTAGCTGCCTCCCCAGATCTCTGATCCCTTTGCCTTTAGGTAATTGCACAGATAGCTGGCATCCACGCTGCAGACCTGCAAGGCTGAGGATCCTGTGTTTGCTTCTGTGCTGAAAAATATATGGCCACTGTTTCCATCCACCAGGCACAAACAGTTCATTAACACTTCTTGGTCTGCAGTCTGGGGGCAGAAGTCTTAATAATCCAGGTGGTTCTGAGATCTAAAGTCCATACCATCACAGTATGATTAAGGCAATGGTACCTGTGTGGGATCGTACTGGTATGGCAGAGTTCTTCTGTGAAGTCCTTTGGGTGTTCAGATTCACCCCAAACCTCTCCTTCCTTCCCTACAATCCCCCAATAACCAGAAATTATTTGGTTTTCTTAAGCTGCAAAGGTTTCAAAGCTTCCTCTCCTGCAGAGCTTTGCAAACACCTGAGATGTGATCTGTAGGAACTCAATGACCCTCAGGAGCCTTGTGAGGGCTTGGAGCAGGCAGCAGGTCTACCTTTACCACCTGCTTGCTTTGGTGCCACTGAGGCCTCAGGGCAGCTTTCTGCAGGGATGTGTGGTTTTAAAGAGATCATAAGGCACCCATTACCTGCAGAACACTCCTGTACAATCCTCCCAGTGCAAGAAATGCAGTCAGGTCACTGTCACACATTGTCTTCTCAGCCTTTTACTTTCCATGGGCAGGAGGAAGCCGTTCCTTCTTGTAATTCATTTTGTGGCCATGAGAGAAGAAGCCTTCTTGCTCCACAGGTGGAGACCTGCCATGGCCAGTACAGCTCTAGCCCTGTCTGTTTCTGCTCAGCCCAGTGCTGAGGGATCTTGGGCTTGTTAGTGCCATTTGCCAGGATCTACAGCCTCCCAGACCACCTCTTGTCCACTGAAAGGCCTAGTCCTCAGTGAAACACTCTTTATTTAAGATCTCTCTTGGTATCAACCATTGCTGTCCCTAGGCACTGAGGCTCCCTGCAAGCCTCAGGCAGTGCACAGACATGGGGCTAAGATCCAGAGGAAGGACCTACCTAGACATATTGCAGAGCAAGGATCAGAAGGGCAATAAACCTCATGGAACTCTCTGACTTAAGTCTGATGATACAAAGGATGCCCAAAAGCCACTGGCACTGTCCAGTGTGTCCAAAAGGGTGTCCAAAAGCTACTGGCAGTGCCAGTAGACAAAACACTATGAA
Source organism: Galbula dea (assembly GCA_013399015.1). Lineage (NCBI taxonomy): Eukaryota > Metazoa > Chordata > Aves > Piciformes > Galbulidae > Galbula > Galbula dea. Next base: position 1,005,312 of record VWZX01009193.1, on the reverse strand, counting down.
GCTCAGAGCTCCACATCCATCCTCCAACAGAGCAAAGGGAACTGAGGCAGGACCAAAACACCACTGCTAATGTTCTCCTTTGCAGGTGCAGAGCAAGGCTTTGTGTCTTGCCTGGCACAACATGTGCAGAGAGAGACAACACCATGGAGTTGGCATTGAGGATTCTCCTATTTCCCACTGTCAGGGTTCCCACTCCCATCTTGAACATTGCCACAGGATTGGACCCCATTGCTTTAGGGCTCTGCTTCAGAATTTGTTTTGGCTGGTCACTCAGCTTCCAGGTTTGCACCTGCAAGGTGAAAATTAGGATCTGGTGGTCATTTTACAGGACTGAATTCTCACAGGGATCTTCTTAAAGCACAGGGCTTATTAATTTTTCTTTCCTCTGTGTGTGTGTGCATATATATAAGGCTTAATAATATTCTTAAATTCCTCCTGTTGCTATGGGAACACACACTTAACTATTGTATCAAGCCTCTGCAGCAGAGGTAGGTGATAAGGCTGACATCAGAGCAGATCTTTGGGCTTAGCTTCTAACACATTTTCTTTTTCAAAGCAGACTGAGGGAAAATCAGAGTGGAGTGCCTGGAGCCCAGAGGTGTAAATCAGGAGCTGGTAATCTTCTCCCAGCTTGCAAATGAACCAATCTTCACACCTAATATTCCCCACCTGGCATGCCAGCCTGCACCTGGGGCTGGTTCCCAAGGACATGAGTGGTGGGCTGGCAGGGTGGTAGGAGCAGGCAGTGAACAGCACCTGCTCTTTCAACATCTCTGAGTGCTTCACTGGGTTGGAGAAAAAAAGCCAAGTCCCAAAACCCACTCAAGGAGTAGAGGCTTGCAGGGCAGCTCTAAGGAGCCTGAAGATTTGCTCTGCCAAGAATGCTTTGCCTCTGGATTGTCAGTGGTCTCAAATCACTGTCCCAGTGCTGGCTGGCAAATGTGCTCACAACGGTTCCCCAACAGGCACTCTTTTGGAGGTGGTGTGGTCCAAATGGGCTGGTGGTGAGGAAACCTCTGCCCTAACCACCACCACCACCCCCTTCCATGCTGAGGGGATGGGAAGCACCATAGCAAGGATGGTATCACACAGTACCACATCACACACTCTGGAGGATCCAAGTGTATTGTCTGCATAGACATGTTTATTCCGTCAAAGGAGGGGTCTAATCCTGCCACAGAGGGAACAAAAGAGATATGTGATACCCCTTGTCCTCTGAGGAGCCAGACTAACCAACTTGATCAGGTTTGCAGCATGTAATCCCTAGCTGCTAGACCTACCCGTCCATCTTCTCTTAACCAGGGTGACTTTTCCCCAACAAAACATGTTGGGGAGGGATTGGAGCTTTTTGCAGTGTTTCTAGAACTGTATCTGCAAGAGCAGTCACAGAATGATCTGAATGATGGCCAGGTGACATCAACATTTCCACATTCACATTCCCAGCCAGGGCATTATACTTTGGAAATCCAGCTATTTTAAAGCCCTAAATATACATCTGAGTGGTTGGTATTGCATTCTGTTTGCACATCATAAATGTCAACAGAGCCTGACCAGGGGTACCTAGGCAACAGCTAATTTTGAGGTCAGTGATTAACTCTTCTTTGTCAGAATGTGATTTACCACCAAATTATCTCTAGCTGAATATATAGCACTTTCTGGTTTAAAAAAAGGTCTTGTTGCTATTTTTAGATACTGAAAGCCATTATTACTGGTGGCAAGTGGTGCTTGCTGCATTCTCTCCTGGTTGCAATACTGATGTTCATGAGGGGAGCTGTCTCTTAGGGAAGCTGCCTCCTTACTCCAGAATTCCCAAGAGGAACCAAAGGCTCAGCTCAGCCCCTGCACATCATGCCACTGTGTTTGTGGCCATAGCAGGGAGCAAAGGATTGTTATTTTTTTATGGCACATAGGCACACCTCCTTGGCTAGGTAAAAAGTGGATGCTACCCACGAGGACTTGTATCAACAGTTTTATAAAGTATCGATGCTCAGCTTGCATCTTGCTCCTTCCCTCCCTCCCCAAAGCACTTTGCTACCTTCAGCTCTTCAAACTCCCTCGTTTTTTGTCATGAACTTCTAGCTAGTGACTCATCCCATAATTTCCAGTTTAAAGCTCTCTGTATTCTAGCACTGAACCTCAATCCCATTCAGCTATCTCACAGGGCTTTTTGGGAATAGTGGTGAAAACCTGTTAGTGTGGAATAGGTCATTGTAATGGTCACCTCAGGAGCCAGGCATCTCTGCAGGGACACAGAGATTAAGCAATTGTCCTTCTGCCTGGAAAACTGCTAATTTGTGATCTACATCAGTATGAGTATATTTTTTGGGGGGTGGGGGGAGGTCCAGATGGATGAATTTTACACCACTGGGCCCTGCTGCTGCACTTGCTGCTGCTGAGCCGAGCATGTGCTCCCTGGTAGGGTGAGGAGGAGGACAATGGACTGGAACCTGTGGGAGGGCAATGGGCTTTGCTTCCTGCCAGCACCCAGGCATCTTTCCCAGCTCTTCCTGCTGCCTTGGGACATTCTGTGTAAGCAGCCTTGCCTGTCCTGTAAGCACCCTACAGTGCAAATACCTTCAACCTTCTCACCTTTACCTTTGGTTTACTTTTATATTAAAGCTGACACCACTAGGGAGAAAAAAAAAAAAAAGGAAAATGAAGTTTTCTGAGAATTTACAATTCTTTTTTACTGCCACAGCTTAATAATAATCAATTTGTTTCTTGCTGGCAGGGACCCAGTCTGTTGAGTAATAACAGACTTGTTTTGAAGTTGCTTTAATTGGTTCTTTTAGAAGAAATATCTCTGCTACGTGTTGCTAAGCTGACATGTAAAGAAATATGAAACTCTATTTGCATCTGCAAGTCTCAAATAAAATATGTCAGGCACCAAACATATGTCTGTATCTACCCAGCTTACATGTATATGTACCTACATATATAGCCAGCATATATCTATATATATACACAGAGCATTTCCTCTGGTGGGCAGGTAGCTTGTTTGCTTTCCATGTTGTGCCCTGACACTGAAGGCACAGCCTTCCCTTCTGCAGTAGCTCTTCAGCCACTTTCTCACCATTAACAAAAAAGATCCTATCTTTTCTTCTATGTCTTTTTAGAATGCAGTCTTCTCTGCTGTCCAGGATGTCCCCCACTGCAAGAAGGACATTGAGGTGCTAGAGCATTTCCAAAAAAGAGCAACGAAGTTGGTGAAGGATCTAGAGAACAAGTCCTGTGAGGAGCAGCTGAGGGAACCGGGGTGGTTTAGCCTGGAGAACAGGAGGTTCAGGGTAGACCTCATGGCTCTCCACAACTACCTGAGAGGAGGTCCCTGTGGAAATGGAGGAGGAGGTCTTGTTTTCTACACCACATCTCCCATGGGAATGAATTAACTACACAGGCTAGAGGGCTGGGTCTGGATAAATGTTCTCTCTGGGATTTACAAATAAGAATGAACAAGGCCTGTTCAGATCTCTAAAAGGAAGGACAGGGCTACCCAGCTCTGGGAGAGCATTCTAGTGCAGATCTTTCTCAGTCAGCAATGCAGCTGTGCTTCCTTAGCATGTCCCTCTGGCCAGCTCAAGGTTGAGCTTTTTCCCTTTTCCATTTAGATCCTGTTCTAAGCTCTAGGGATCCTCAGCATCAGGATTCCTGGCTGGCAAATAGATTTTTTTGCTTTAATTTATTTTGTGGGAGCCACATACCTTATTGTAGTTCCCCAAGCCCTTTGTAGGGACTGGCCCACAGAGCAGGTCTGTGCTGCAGAAAGGGAAGATGCTTGTGGGTGATGATGGGTCTGTCTGCTTGCAAATTCTGAGAGGGCAGTTTCAGAGAGGGAGACAAGCACAGTGCTTTTTCCACCATGAAATTTACTTTTAGGTTGCATTCTAGTACCTGGAAAAAATTATTCTCAAACTCACTATTAACTTTAACGAGCAAATGTCTCTACACCCTCCTGCGTAGTAACGAATCTGCAGCTTACAGGATGACATGAAACAGTACAAACATTTTCATGAAATCACAGAATCACAGAATATTAGGAGTTGGAAGGGACCCCGAAAGATCACCTAGTCCAATCCCCCTGCCACAGCAGGATTCCCTAGACCAGATCACACAGAAGCCTGTCCAGAAGGGGTTTTGAATATCTCCATAGAAGGAGACTCCACAACATCTCTGGGCAGTCTGTGCCAGTGCTCTGGCACCCTCACTGTGAAATAAATGAGAAGCTGTGAGAAGACATTGGTTAGGTCACCTCAGAGTTTCCTCACTTAGGTGTGCAGAAAAGCACTTGAACAATTGCAAGGCTAGTTTGAAGCCATTTAGAAACTTGAGCAGAAAGGGTCTGGAAAAGTTTAAAAGACTGAAAACAATAAAAGACCTTGTTCCACTGCGCTCAGTGACACATCTACCCATGAGTAACCTTTGCCACTGCCTATTTCTCTCCACCACCAGAAGCAGGGCAAGGGAGGACAAGTTACAGAATACATGTGTGTAGCTTCACTGTATTCATCACTCAGCTGGAGAAATACACAGAGAGAACCAGAAGCTATCTTTTTTAATAAAGGTAAGCAATGGCTATGCCTTTCTTAACAAACTCTATGCAAACCCATGTGCAGTTCTCTCAGCTTGCAAGCACTGCTGGCAAACTTTCCTCTTTCAAAAGCTACGCCAGGTTCTGTGCCTTAGCCTGGCTGGCTGGTGGAAGTGAGCTGGCAGGTGCAGAGGCTGCTAAGCAGATGTGTATATTGCTCCCATAGTCACTGGGTCTCCACCAAAAGGTGATATGAAGAAGAAAGAAACATTCCTGGGTGGTAAGCACACAGAAGAAAAGTCTCCCAGGGTGGAGGACCTGCCTGGCTAAGATTAGGAGGTCAGAGATGCAGCAAAACCTCATCTCATCTGAAGTAGGAACTGAAGTGCTCATAACCTGGGACCATGTCACCATCAGCTGAGGGCAGAGCTGGCAGCAACTGTAATTGTGGGGTGGGGCAAGGATGGAGGGGGCTGGGTGGGAATCCTACCCCAGAAAGGAAGATCCTCACTTTAAATTTGTGCAAAGTCCTTTGAAAGCTTTTTGGTGAGAAGCTTTCACTGATTGTTTTTTTGAGTGAAAGCTCAAAATAGTGTTTACTATGCTTCTGTCTACTTTTCCGTACATACCATTATTTCCATTTCCTTCTCACTGGAAAACAAATGCATGATAGTTCCAACTCTGCAGGTTTTGACCTAAGGTTCAGTCTGAATTCATCCCTGATATGCACTTGTTACACTAGTTCAAGCAGATTTTCACTGGCTTATGTGAAGTCATGTGAAGTGCCACAAAAATGATCTGAGGGCTGGAACACCTCTCCAGTGAGGAAAGGCTGACAGAATTGGGGTTGTTGAGAAGATTTTTTTTTTTTACAATGAGAATGGTGAAACAGTAGAGCAGGTTGCCTAGAGAGGTAGCAGATGTCCCATCCCTTTAAATATTCCAGGTCAGCTCTGATCAACCTGGTCTTGTTGAAGGTGTCCCTGCTTATTGCAGGAAGGGTTAGACTAGATGACCTTTGAAGGTGCCTTCCAACAAAAAGCATTCTGTGATTCCATCAGTTTGCCTCTGTGCTTTCTGCTAGGGATTCAGAGACCACGGAAGGAATAGTACAACTTTCCAAAGCAACCACAAAATCCATTGGAGAAATGTGCCAGGTAGCCTTACTGTGCAAGTCAAATAGATTTTACAGACATGCAGGCTGTTTTCTGGACTGTATCTTCATGGCAGAGCATTCAAGCAGCTGAAGACTTAGCAAGGGAGACTGATGGTACTGTGAGTGCTCCATCAAGAAGCACAGACAAGGACCATGTGGAAAACACAATGTGTGGTGGAGAAACTGGTCTGTGTAGGATGTGATTGAAACTCTAAATGTTGCTGGAACCCCTCTGAGGGTTATGTCATCAGTAGGTTTTGCAATACAGCATGTTTGCAGGTACACATCCCTCTAAATCATCAGGATCAGCCAGGTGGCATCATTAGTGAGGACCTAGTCATCAGTGACACCAGGTGATGAGGCTGTGTTCACCAAGTCATAAAACCATAAACTTGAAGAGATGCCTAAATGTATTGCTAAGTGTTTCAAACATCTTTTTACACCAGCTGCATAGAAATCTCTGAAATGTCAGTGATGGTTAGCTCACCATCTGTGTTATCTCTCTCTCTCTCTTCCTCTCCTCCTGCCTTTATTTTAAGGCTTCTTTATGTTACCAGAAGAAAAATGACTTTTCAATATTTTCAGCATGTTATTGGAAAGATAAATGTTGAAGTGTCTTTTTATTTTTCCCTTTTGTTCCAACTCATGCTATGTAAAGCACATTTAATAATACTTAACATTTACTCAGCCTACTTATTGATCATTAAAGAATACCAACTATCAAACAGTCCCTAGTTACCCGAAGTGCAGTAATCTCCTATTGAAGTTACAAGGCAATGCTGCTTAGCTCTCAGAACAGATGGAGAAGTCAAGTAGAGAGGTTTTGGATCTTTTATTTCAGCAACGTTTTAATTTTGTTGCTGCTTAATTTTCAGCAATTTGCTGAGATAATTACTGACTGATATCATACTTAGTCCTTAGGTATGCACTGCTGCAGCAGAGCTTTTTAGTTTTATATTCTCCTGTGTGGTCTCTGGATCCAAGCTCAGCTAGGAAGCCAAGAAAAAAACATCTTGATGGCAGCACAGGAGGTCCAGTCACACTTCTCTCTCCGCTGCTCCTTGTGGTGCTGTGGTACATGAGTGTGGCTGTGTGATGCCAGCTTCGCCTACTCTTTGAATCTTCTTTTTCCCACAACCAGTTAAAACTAAGAGCAAACCAGGTGGCTCACCTTTTATTGGAATGTCTGATGCAAGAAGTTGTCCTAAGAAGATATAAGGCCTCTAAGGATAGCTCTGGAAATATAAACTGTTCCCATCAGGTGTAAGTGTTTCACTAAGTGCAGGGTTGGTCCCTGTCAACTATTTGTTTATACTCGGCAACAAGAGGAAGATGAAGGAGATGACACACAGCTCTGCTCACTGAGCTTAGGGAGAACCTGAGCATCCTCATCTTGAAAGTGTAGAAGTCCAGAGAAATGCAGAGACTGAAGAGCCAGGAGAACTCTGAAAACACCTGACAACAAGGAGCAAAGTCAAGCTGGACACACGCACCTCCCTTTCAGAGACAAACTATGACGCTCAAGCAATTCTTTCACTGAGAGAGATACGTGGCAAAAGGTAAGGGATGTGAGACTGGACTGGCTCAGAGGTTCAAAACTCTTCTTACATCTTACTCTGATATCCTAATGCTCTCATGAGGCTTCACTACCCCTTAAAGGACTTCTGCCTTGATAGCATGGAGTCTCGGTGTTTTTAGTTAAGGACAAAGTATTTGAGACCATAAAGGTTTAAAATGACATATATCCCAAATATAAAAAGCATATACTGCCTTACAATACACATAGAAAAGACCTGACACCTAGTTGTTTCCCAGAGATAATAGGTTAGTCAAAGCCTGACAAGTCACTCACAGTCTGCAACAATTTATTCTGTCACAGCCATTTTAATTAATGTTGAAATAAACCATCTCTGGGGGCTAGATTTGAGGATTTCCTCTGGGCAAGTCCAAAATTTTACTTTACCTTGGATTTTACTTTACTTTCTTTTGCCTTGCTGTGTAGCATCTGTCTCTTCACTGGAATTCCTGTGGTCTCAGTCTTAATCCAAGGTAATGTTAAGCATACTCAACCCATTCCCTGCCTGGCAAAGAGAGTAAGATAACACTGCGTTTTCTGACCTCTCATAGGAGTACACGGCCAAGTGCTTGAGCCGTGTAGCCTTGCAAACCTTTCTTAAACCTTCTTGCAACTGGTTTTGCTGCAGCTACAAATGGTGTTGAGACATGGTGTTACATGCAGTTACAAATGGTGTTGATACATGGTGTTACATGCAGTTACAAATGGCATTGAGACATGGTGTTACATGCAGTTACAAACGGTGTTGAGATAGGCATGGGAGAATATAAATACAGTGGGACAAGAGAAAAGGCTGTGGGCACAAGTCTCAGTGAAGGGAAGTCCAACTAAATAAAAGAGAAAGATCTTTACAGTTGAGGCTGAGGTACATGCCCAGGTTGTCCAGAGAGGCTGTACAATCTCCTTCTTGCAGGTATTCAGACTTGACTGAATGAGACCCTGAGGGAAACTTTTGCACAGTTGACTCTGTCCCTACTCTGAGCAGGTGGTGAGACCAGAGACGTGCCCCAAACCTGACCTACATGGGTACCTTCCAGATTAAACTATTCTGAGATTCATGTTTCAGAAACCCTGGGAAGCAATGGTTTGGGTTGAGATTTACAGAGATACAAAGTGCCCACAGCTTGTCTTGATGATAGTGTTTAGCCTGCAGGAAGACGTGGATGAGGATGGATATAACGAATGCTGACACTCCAATTGCCTTTGCATGTGCCCACCTTTTCCTGTGGCACACCACAGGAAAAAACAGGAGCCTGTGTGCCTTCTTCATTTGGGCTTTCCAAGACATTGAACACATTTTCTTCTGATTAATTTTTCAAAATTGTGTCTAAATAGTTTTCATGCTGTTCCCATAACTGAGAGGTTATTTTTTCCCCTCATTCTTTTGATCAGCAGTACAGAACAAACCTGTTCTCCTAGACCTGAGGGGGGGATGGGACACCTTTTGGCTTGTCCTTAGTCCTCAGAAAGCCAGGCTGCTGCCCATGTTTGTGTGACACCAGGTTTGGCTGCCACTGCCACAAGGCAGTTAATCTCTGCTTCATCGATTCACGTGCTTTAGAGAGGAAATGCACTGGCTGTGTTTCGTTGTGAGACACAAAGGGTGAGAAAAGGAGAGAGCTGGAGTTTTTTATACCTGTGCAATTGGTTCTTTTCAGGTTAGACCTTATCGTTTTGGGGGGACCCCGGGAAATAGTGTGCTTTCACTCGTAAGCAGATTGTTAACCTCTGAGCATATGTTGTTTGGAGAGGGGTAGGCATGAAGCAGTTTTTTTCACATCACTGTATGGTGCTGTCTGAGAACGTTTACTTTCGGTGGTGTTCAAAGCTCCTCGCTGGCTTCAGAGCCATCACAGCAAGTACTGTACCAACACGAAGCTTGACATTTTCTCCCCAGAAATGNGGGATGACCGCCCCCGTCCCAGCGCCGCGGAGCAACGCAGCCCACTCTGCCCACCTCTCCGTACACCATCCCAAGTCCCCAAGTCCCCTCCCAGACCGCCCCTTCCCTCCCGGACGGCACTTGCTCGCCAGGACCCCAGCAGCCAAACCTCCTCCCGGATGCCCCCAAATCCCCATCCACCCCTCGCTCCCTGACCACGGC
>VWZX01009193.1:967691-995439 GCA_013399015.1 Galbula dea | reverse complement strand
GCCCTCAACCCCTGGGATGTGATGCTCTGTGTCTCCGGCACTGCCATCGCCTGCGAGAATGCCCTGGTGGTGGCCATCATCTGCTACTCGCCGGCCCTGCGCACCCCCATGTTCGTGCTGGTGGGTAGCCTGGCCACGGCTGACCTCCTGGCCGGCCTCGGCCTCATCCTCAACTTCGTTTTCCAGTACGTGATCCGCTCCGAGACCGTCAGCCTGCTAACGGTGGGATTCCTCGTCGCCTCCTTCGCCGCCTCCGTGAGTAGCTTGCTGGCCATCACGGTCGATCGCTACCTCTCCCTCTACAACGCTCTCACCTACTACTCGGAGAGGACGGTGCTCTGCATCCACACCATGCTGGCGGGTGCCTGGGGGGTCTCCCTCTGCCTGGGCTTGCTGCCGGTCCTGGGCTGGAACTGCCTCCACGACCGTGCCTCCTGCAGCGTCGTCAGACCCTTGACCAAGAGCAACGTGACGCTGCTGTCCGCCTCTTTCTTCCTCATTTTCCTCATCATGCTCCATCTCTACATTGAGATCTGCAAAATCGTTTGCAGGCATGCCCACCAGATAGCTCTCCAGCAGCACTTTCTAACTGCTTCGCACTATGTCACCACCAAAAAAGGAGTCTCTACCCTCGCTATAATCCTCGGGACTTTTGGAGCCAGCTGGCTGCCTTTTGCCATCTACTGTGTAGTGGGGGATCCTGACTACCCCTCCGTGTACACGTACGCCACGCTGCTACCCGCCACCTACAACTCCATGATCAACCCCATAATTTATGCCTACAGAAACCAGGAAATCCAGAGGTCCATGTGGGTGCTCTTCTGTGGCTGCTTTCAGTCTAAAGTGTCCTTCCGCTCCCGGTCTCCCAGCGATGTCTGAGTGACTTCTTTTCTCTCTGTCATACCACATCGAGTGACAATCCACTCCGTGAACTATTACAGTGCCTGTTCTAAACTTTAAACCACGTTGTGAAGTCGTTAGAAACATGCTTATGTATTAGCACTTTATACATGTTTGTATCTCTGACAGTGATTCAGGGTATGGAGTTTTGTGGTTGTATATAAGTTTGCACATCACATTTGTGAAGTGAAGACATTCCGGTACTGCTTATTATAGCACCTTATTTCTGGCTGCTGACCTGCCAAAACAGTGTTGCCTTTTTGAAGGGCAGACAGAAAGAAAGTTGTGTTTGTGTTGTATTTGTGTGTGTGTGTGTGTGTGTGTGTGTGTGTGTGTGTGTCTGTTGGGGGTGTGTATGTATGTATGTATCTCTATACTTCACTGCACAATATTGTTAAATTATAACATTTTTGTATACAAATAAAAACATGTAAGATGAAATCTAACTTTGTGTGTTTACATGCTTTTAGAAAGAAGAGAGCTGGCACATCTACCATTTGGGCAAAGTCTCTTTGTTGACTTTTGAAAGCTGCCTGTGTAATTCTGCCTGAAGAGATCATCATTCACTATGGAGATGAAATACTGCACCAAGAAAGGCACCTTCCTGCTTGCTTGTTCATTTGTTCCCTTTTTTACTTTGAGAAAGGGAGAGCAACGAGGAGCACAAACTCCTTTTTATTCTCCAGCAACCGAAGAAACAAAAAGCCCAGGCAATGGCTGCTAATTGCAGTTGTTCCCCAGGTTTACAGTAGCTTTCATCTCCAAGTTAGGAGTTAGCCATCTATGATAATGCTCCATTAAAAAGTTATCAAACTGGGGGGGGGGGTGGAAATCGCACTCTGAGCTGAGCTCTTTTTTTCCTCTTTAAGTCTGGAGGGGACAAAAAGAAAAAAAGTCACAGTCTTCTTTGCTAAAAGCCTGCAAAATGCCACAATAAATTGACTTTCTTTGTCACCCACTGTTCTGAAGGGAACCTGAATTGTTTCTCCTCCTCCTTTTTTCAGGCTGCATGCTGTAGAAAAATCATTTAAGTGCATCTTTGCTGTCTGCCTGTCTCAGAGCAGTATACAATTTTCTGATAATCCCATGGCTTAGTGGCTTCAAAGAGCCCATCAGAGGTCAATGTTGTTCAGAGTTCAGAATCAATTCTTCACTCGGGTTCTAATTCACCAGTGACTGATTTATTGAGAGCAATAACACAAGCAGCAGATTTCAGAAGCTGTGCTGCTGCTTCTTTATTTATAGTTCTGCTACATTTACGTCCTGGTTATCTTATAGTTTATCACTATCATTTAGATTTGTATTTAAGGGCTGAAGCAGATTACTTTTATGTGCATAATACCACATACAAAGTTTGGACTAATGTATTTCCCAGCTTATGGCATCAAGGGTTTGCCTGCTGGAGCAGCTGGGACCATGAGGATCCAATAAACCTCAGTGAGGCTGTGAACCAGTAATGCTGTATTTATGCAAGTGTATGTATTGTGAAACCCACTATCATTTCACTGATAATGCAAAGGTGTTTGATTTTTAAAACCCCATTGTATTCCAGACTCTGCTAGCCCTAATGTTTTCATCAGGTCTAATAATCACAAATATGACATGCACACAGTTCATCAGGGCACTGCTGCAGTGATGCCACAAATATGACTGAAACCAGACCTTATGATAGCTCAAAACACTGCTCAACTTAAGAGCTCGTGCTAAGTTGCTAGTGAGAAGGATTTATGTTTTTTCCCTCCCCTTTTAAGCCCTCATCTCATATGCTGCTTCTAAGCTAGTAAATAAAAGGGGGCAAGACCTGCCCAGGTGACACAAGGTGTGTCTAAGCTCTTTTCCCCTTGCAAAGCCAGGGACCAACTTACTGGCTGGAGCATCCTGGTTCTGCTCTAGTAACTCCCACAGACCCAGCCAAATATCACCCACAGGATTAACTGCTGAGAGAAAAGACAAGAGAGTGCCTCAAACCAGTGAAATCTGACAAAACTTCCTGGTAAACCAGGGAACCTTGCCATCTGCTAGTCTTTAGTCTCCTAAATCTTGTGGGCTGCAGTGAAACCACAGGGCAGGGTTGCCATCAGTTCCTCTACAGAGTGTTTCCTGCAGGCAACAATCCACACCTGGATGCAAGTCCTCACATCCTGGCACTGGACCTGCACCCAGATGTGAGATACTGAGCAGCCCTGTGCAGGCTTCCAAGACCAATATTAGATCTAAAAGGCCTTAGGAGAAATTTCTTGGTGTACTCTTAGACACTGAAATTAGGGAAACAGAATCTGCTAGAGACCACCCTGATGTCACCTCCCTCCATTAACTCTGCTAGGATTTTCAGCATTAGTTCATTAAGGAGTGACAACCTACATAAAATTAGATGGCTAGAATCCTACTGCAGTAATAAACCAGGTCTGAAAAGGACTCAGGTGAGTTACTTTTCCATTTTTAGCCCGACATAGTATTTGCTTTGTTTCATTTTCTACTATATGACCTCATTTCCAGTTCAACACTTTCCCCAGTGATTTACTGTACCTACAAAATAAAGCTGGATCCCTCCTGATAGAAATGCTACACTTTTAAAGTATTTCCCTGAGCATTTCCCCCCTCTTCTAGGAAGAAAATTTGGGTTACAGGCATCTTAGTCATTCATTTGTGGAACAATACAAATGTGGGCAGTTTTCTATATACCACATTCAGAAAGCTTTTACTGACTCATAATTCCTGGGAAAGACTAAGGCAAAAGAGAGACACTATTTTGATGGTTTTTGGTTAGCCCTGAGAGTGGAATTGACACCAACCCACTTGCAGTAAAATACAGCCTTTCATTTTCAAAGCAAGTCCTGGTCTGCAGGAATACCTGAGCAGAATAACATAAAGGAGCCTCCATAATCCTTTCTTCTCTCCCCACATAACATCTCACTCTAGAAAAAGAAAAGCTGCAGTTCCTGATGAAGAAGGTCCAGGAATTGTGTATAGCATCGTGCCTATAATGTCCTTGCTGAGGATTTTATCAAAACAGCAGACATTTAGAAGAAATGGTGTTCTGTTTGCAGCATCTGGCCCCACAGACTCCTCCTGTGGCCAGATGATAGCACTTTTACCTTGGTCATGAGATGATTTGTGGAAGACAAAAATTCCTGGAGATCCTATTGCCAGTGACCATGACCCTGACACAGCCCTGATGGGGAGCCAGCTAGGGGGACAGCAGAATCACAGAATCACAAAAGTTGGAAGAGACCTCCAAGATCATCAAGTCCAACTGTCAACCTATCACCACCATACCACTAAGGGATCTAGATGTTTTTTGAACCCCTCCAGAGATGGTGACTCTACTACTGCTTCACTGGGCAGCTTGGGCCAATGCCTAACAACTCTTTCAGTGAAGAAATATTTCCTAATATCCAATCTAAACCTCCCCTGGTGCAACTTGAGGTCGTTTCCTGTGGTCCTCTCACTGCTAGCCCAGAAGAAAAGACTGACCCCCACCTTGTTACAACCTCCTTTTGAGTAGTTGTAGAGAGATAAGGTCTCCCCTGAGCATCCTCTTCCTCAGACTAATCAACCCTTGTTGCCTCAGTCACTCCTCATAAGCCTGGCTGATCTTGTATTTCCAAAAGTCAATAAGACAGCAGAACTGCAGCAGAATTTACCATTCCCACTGGTGACCATGGACCTTCCCTTGTCCCTGCAGGTCCATGTGCTCAGTGGGTTTGATGTTCTCAGGTCAATGGAGCAGACTATGAGGAGAGAAAACACACACTCAGGTGTAATGATCAGGCTCAATGTTTGGTAATGACAGATCATATGTAGCCTTTACTGAAAATGAAGAGGAGATTTCCCACTTTACCAAGCTTAAAAATCCTTTGGCTTATTCTGAAGTAGATAAAATAGTCAGTCTTGGTCTAAAGAGCTCCCAGCCAGCTCTCAGTAAAATCAATGATGCCCTACTGCACATCAGCCAAGAGAATGACAGTATGTCATTACAAAAACCCCACCATTTTGAGGCAGGAACTCCTCAGCCTGAGCTCCAATTTTCATGAGGAACTAATGGTTTATTGCTAACCTTGAAAATCTTACAGGACTTGCAGTGCCTCAAAATGCCAGATCCTGGCAATTTGGCTTGTGTGAAGCAGCTCTCTGGGATTAGCTCCCTCAATTCAATTCTGTAGCAATTACGGGAAGAAGAGCAGAGCTCTGGTGAGGATATCTTGGGCAGGAGCTGGGCCAGAAGCCCCTCATGCTGCTTAATTTTCTGTGGGGCTTCTGCTGAAATCAACGGTGTCAGGGTGGCAAAGGGACCAGCTCTGCAGGCTGCTTTGTGTGAGTCACTGTGTATTAAAAAGCCAGCTGGATTCAAAACCACAGGTCAAACAAAACCTCTTTATTTAGCTAAGCAAACAAAAAGACAAACCACTTTTAAAGCTGACAAGTGAGTCTGTACATATTTTTATCACTGTAATGATCTACAGGTACTAAGTAATACCCAGCAGAGCGCTAGGAGCTCTGAGCTCCATTCTGCTGCTCTCATTTGAAATTATTTTAATGAGGTACAAATAATTTCTGGCAGTGCAGCTGCTCCTAAGCTCCTCAGCTAGCTTTTGTAGTAGTCATTTAAAAAAGTAAAAAAGGGTAAAGGGGAAATGAAAAGAAAAATGAGTGTTCTCCTCGCTGCTTCCTGATGGAGACGTGACTCAGAGGCAAGGAGTGACTGAGAGGCTGCAATTAAGCCTTGCACAGAGAATGAGCACATCTGAAGCTCACCTTAATCCCTGCTGGGTTTGCTTGTTTAGGAGACACTCTGAGTTGTGAGGTGTCTCCTCACCCAGTCAACTCCTTCCTGGGGCCTGCTGCAGCTGAAAGCTCGCAGAGCAGATCCTAAGCTGCTGCCTTTGGCTCAGGAGTGCCACACAAGCCTCTCTGGGTGGAAAAGGGACATACCTGTCTCTGCCCTCTTCATCTTTAAGCTCTTTTCTCTGGCTACTGAAAGCCCTCCCAGAGAAAACATTCCCCCAGCAGCAGTTTCTTTTATCGAGGGCAGTAACTCCTCATGCAAATAACCCAGCTGCTGCTGGGGCACCTGTAGCGCTGACTCAGCACTGACAGTCAAATTGGCAACCGGTCCAGCAGGGGCAGGTTTGCTTGTGTCACCTCTGTCTGCTGCAAAGAAGGGACAGGAGGCAACAGGAGGTCAGGCAATTGTGTGGTCTCTGTGCAGGGTCTGCACGTTTCCTACAGCAGCATGAGACAACACCAGCTTGCTCTTGATCTCACTCACAGCTGCTGATGGTGTCAGAATGTGGCTGATGAGGAAAGCACCTGGGACAATATCTGCTGACCTTTGAGTCCACTTTGGTTCCCAGCTTTTGCCTCTTGCTGGTGTCCACAGGAGTTACTGGAGGTATTGAGCAAATCTGAATAACTGTTAAGGGAACTTTTTTCTCAGTTGTGCTGCATCTCATCTAACAACACTCTGTGAATTGAGCTCCTGATGCTGAGCTTATCTACCTCCCCAGCCCCTGAAAGGAAAGAGGATTCCACATTTTCCTTGGTTAGCCTAAAAAATGGCTGGTTTTTGAAGATGTGTCAGCACTTAGAAGTGAGAATTGGATGCTTAGGATCAGAATGAGGAAAAGGATTTAAGAATCCATGTTTCTAAAGGTAGGTCCCTCAGCAATCTTGCTTACTGACCAGACCTACAAGTACCACATCAGCCAGCTGCTTTCCACTTTTATCCTCTGTGCCCTTACAGCTGGGCAGCAGCACATGGACAGCATGCTGTTTTTTTCACAGCCCAAGCAGCCTGGAAGCTTCTTTCCCCCCTAAACTCAGTGTGTATTGAATAGCTCTGTGTCCTTAGACCTGTGTTTCCCACAGAATCATTATGGTTGGCAAAGCCCTCTGAGATCTTCAAGTCCAACCATCCACCCAACGCTGCCACACTCACCACTAAATGGTGTCCCCACACACCACATCTCCATGTTTTTGAACTCTTCCAGGGATGGTGATTCCACCACCTCCCTGGGCAGCCTGGGCCAATGCCTGATAACCCTCTGGGGGAAGAAACTCTTCCTGATACCCAATCTGAACCTCCCCTGATGCAACCTATCCCCTGATCCTCTAGTCCCATCACTTGTTATCTGGGGGGTGTGGCTCTGTTCAGTAGGAAAGGATGGGAACACTGGGTGGGATACACAGGATCCAGGGTTTTTGTCTCTGCACTGGCCAAGGTTTCCACAGGCTTAAATTTAGAGGAAGAGAAATGAGCCTAGGCTATTGACAGAGTGGTTTATATAGGCAGTGGAGGTTTAGCAGGACTATTGGAAACACTGGTTTCCCTGGCACAGAGAATTTTGCATCAATGACACAGGGATGGCAGGGGCTGGCTTCAGTGCTCCAGGCACAGGGGCTGGGTGATGCCAGGAAGAACCAAACTGACTCTGGGTAAAGGAAAGAAATTTTGAGTTGGGTGAATATTTTCATGATTTTTTCCTGCTCTTCTCTGTCTTGCTCCTGGCTGGTTTAAAACAAAGATGTTTTTCATGGGCAGGAGTTTCTCCAAGTGCCCTGTTTGTTGTGTGGCTGCTTCAGTTTGTAGACACTTGGAAGACTGAGATTTTTCATGGAAAGTTTGGAAAAAGGTTTCAAAACTTTCCTTTCCATTTGAACCTTCTGCCATTTTGGAGATAAGGCATATTTCTTATGGGTCAGTGCTCCTCATCTCACCACAGGTTGAGGATGTGCAGATTAATGATTACATTTAAAACCAAGGCAGAAGAGGAGGCTCTGGAAACATGATCCAAGAGGTAGATTGTTTAAACAAAGGTTGAGTCTCCTATAAAACATAATTAGATGGATGACAATGTTTTTTAATCATCACCTTCAGTGCCATGCTACCCTCTGCATCACAGTGAGATACTGTGATTGAATGCCTGCAGGAAGATAAAAATTGTTACTTCTAGTTGTGGCTGCTTTTTATAGAAGTGCATCCAGGTAATATGAAGATGCTGTCAAAAGAAGAGCCTTCTGTTGGAAATGGAATTTAACAGTAAGTATGGGGACCTTGCTGCTTCCCAATATCAGTCTCAGACTTTTGACACCGTGCTAGCTTTTCTTAATCAGTAGAAATTTAGGTTTTCTCAAAGCATTTCTCATTTTTCCAAGCAGTGGTGGGTTCTATTTTTGATGTCATTGTGCAGTGGCAAAAAAAGGAAAATGAGAGACAAATAATTTAAGGGCTTCACCTTTCTGTACACTTGCTGTTCTATAAATGGCTCCAAGAAAACAATAAATTTGATTGAATTACACTGTCAGAAAGCCTTTTACAGGGAGTTTGGGGATGAAGTGTGATCTGTGCTCTGTCTGTAAACCCAAGACTTCGAGCAGCTCCCCAGCTTGCAGATGGGCTCCTTTTCCCTAGGGATCTGAGCAGTTCTGTGGCAGTCAAAGACTGTTAATGGAAGACAGGCATTTGAAGAACAGTTCATTGTATGAGGCTGGAGTAGTGAGCCCTAAGAGTAATCAGATACCACCTACAGATGAATGGGAACAGCTAATTGTATTATTGTCATTGGAAATGAAATTGGAGAGATTAGCACACTCTACTGCTGCTGCATTGCTGTCAGCATCAGTTCCACAGGAGATGTGTTTGCAGGAAACAAAGACTCTCTGATGCTCCAGCACTCTCCCAGCTGTCTTTAGGTGCTGCTAGCTTGTCTGCTGAAACCCACCACCATGTTAGCAGCACACAGCACTTACTTTGCCAAGCAGAGCATCTCCAGTTTTCTTCTTTCAAGAGACATTTTTAGAAGTTAGGAAAGGCTCTGGCTCTGCCTTTATCATCATGAAAACTGGAACCTTTGGCCTAACCATAGCATGTCCATAGCATTGGTTAGATCCATATGAGCCTCCTAATAATACTTTTCCATGCTGTGGCATTGGGCTACCTCAAAGACATCTTCAAGACCTGCCTTTGGGATGTCACAGGCAATGCAATGCCCTGTGGATCATTTTTTTCCCAAGTGCCAGGGTAGGAGCAGAACTGATTATCAGGAGCATAGCAGTGGGGTCCCACTTACAGAGCACTGCCAACACGCAGGCATGGTCAGGCTGGTCTAAAACCACACCACCAGGTACTTCTGCATGTATCAGAAAGATAGATCAGGCCCTTTTGTGGAAATAAAGGCTCTTCCTCTGCAGCAGCACTTCTGGTTATGGGTCCCTTTTAGTATGGACATGGAAGCCTGGCTGCCCGGCTGCAAGCAGGAAGAAGAGGGGAGGAGGGAAACTGGACAACCCAGCCCCAGGGAACTGCAGCAACCGGCTCCACCAAAAGCCCCTCCAGAGCTCTTGTCTTGCTGCCTCTCAGAGGGGCTCCAGTGGTGATATGTAATCTGCTAGCTTCTTTAATCAGAAACTGAGACTGAGAAATCCTCATTTATGTCCTTGAATGTATCACCCACAGGTAATAAAACCATCTTTTAAACGACCTAATCCAGCTTTTACATCATCTTGCCTCTCCTCCGTTCCCAAGTGCCTTAATATGATGTTTACAACTTCGTCTGTCCCTGTCTCACCTCTCTTTGCTTCCACATAGAAGAGAAGTTGCTGTTCCTACTTCTTGAGATTACTCTCAGGTGACCTCCCTTTAAAATTTATAACCCTACATAAATCCACAGCAGCAATTTCTCGGCTGTTCCAGCACTTTGGGCTATCGATCGGCTGTGAAGTGCTCGCTGTGCTATGGTTAACCAGGTCCTTTCCCCTGCTTCACCCCAAGCAAAGCAGGGAGAAGAACTATTGCTCAGTGCAGTTCCCCACCAAGCTGTGTTTCTCAAGAGCAGTTTGTGCACTTCACATATATTGTTCAACATCTTCATCAATGACCTGGATGAAGTGATGGAGTGTAGCCTCAGCAAGTCTGCTGGTGAGAGAGGACAGGGAGCAGAGGCTGGCACACTCAGGCTGAACTGCCATTCAGTGAGACCTGGACGGGCTGAGAGCTGGGTGAGAGGAACCTCACGAAGTTCAACAAGGGCAAGTGTAGAGTCTGCACCTGAGTATGAATAACAGCATGCACCAGTACAGGTTAGGGGTTGACCTGCTGGAAAGAAGATGTGCAGAGAAGGACCTGGGAGTCCTGCTGGACAAGAAGCTAACCATGAGCCAGCAGTGTGCTTTTGTAGCCAAGGAGGCCAGTGGAATCCTGGGGTGCATGAAGGACATCAAGGGAGGTTCTCCTCCCCCTTTACTCCGCCCCGGTGAGACCATATTTGGAGTATTGTGTCCAGTTCTGGGTTCCCCAGTTCCAGAGAGACAGGAAACTACTGGAGAGAGTTCAGTGAAGGCTACAAAGATGCTGGGGGATCTGGAGCACCTCTTACAAGAAAAGGCTGAGAGCCCTGGGCTGTTTAACATGGAGAAGTGAAGTCTGAGAGGGATGTGAGAAGCCTGAGAGGCAAAGAGCACAAACTAGAACACAGGGATTTCCATCTGAACATAAGGAAAAAATTCTTTGAGGGTAACAGAGCACTGCCCAGAGAGGTTGTGGGTTCTCCTTCTTTGGAGAGATTCCAAACCCACCTGAATGCACGCCTGTGCAACCTACTCTGGGTGATCCTGTTTTAGCAGGGGGGTAGGAATAGGCAATCCCCAGAGGTCCCTTCCAACCCCCACCGTGCTGGGATTCTGCCACTCATCCATCACCCAGCTGGTGTTTGTCTTTCTGCAAGCTCCATTATGCCACGACCCAGCAATGGTCATTTCTAACTTCTGAAAATGTTCCTTTGTAGAGAGAGACAGTGGAAATCTTTATGGTTTCTATTGCTCTTCTAGTTCTAATTGTTAAGGTCTTACCTGGAGCTGATGTAGGTAACATGACCAACCAGTGTACCTGCAGACCCTGAGAGCTTTTTTATTACTTATTTGTGCCTCTTCTCCTGTTGTTGAGGTGATTTTGTTTCTTCTTTCTTTCTACAAATATGACAAGTGCTTTATGCAAATGTCCTTTTGGGTGAAGAAAGCCTGACACAAACCCTCATTCTTCTGTGTAACCTCTCAACATCATGGACTTCATCTCATAAGCAAGAAGGGAGATCTTGGTTTCAGTGAAATTTCTCTGTAAAGCCCCTGTGAGAGCAATCACTGAGGGTGTGCTACTGGAGCAGGAACACGTACTGAGTCATGTTGCACTGGTGTCTGTCTCAGTCAAAGTGTGATTCATTTTTTTTTCATAAATGATTGGGTGATGAGGCAGGGACAATACTTAGTGTGCAGCTGTCAGGCAGCTGGGAAGGGCTGCAGTCACCTTGCTTGACTTGGTGTTCCACAGGATCTATCAAATCTGAAAGAGTCTGGGAAAAAAAGAACTTGTCCATTAGCAGCAAGCACAGCAGCTCAGCAGGAAGATCAGCAGTGCAAATACAGGGTGGGGAACTGACCAGCCACATAGCAAATCCACAGAGGAATAGCATGAGCTGAGCTTGGCCAGCAGCATCACCTCACCATTGGTGAAGGCTGTGGGGAGATCCTCCAGTATGTGAAAGCTGCTGTAAAAGTCAAAGGAGATCTTGTGCATCCAACACCCATGGTTTGTAGAATCATTTGAATGATGAGCTTCAGTGACAAAAAGGAAGAGTCAGGCTTGGCTGTGGAAAATTGCAAGAAATAAAGGAGAACTGGAATTATCTGTGTAGAGAGTTTGTAGGGACCTCCATCCCTAGAAACATCTCCCAGGGACAACACATGGAGAATGAGGTGCAGACAGAGTGAGAGGTCAAATGAACTTGTCAGGTCTCTTCCAGCACTATTTTAGTAAGCCACTGTTACAGTCACATACACTTCTTTAATCTGCTGTTTGCAAGTACTGGAGTTCAGGCAGTCTTATACTACAGATGCTACAGCTCTCTGCTTCCTGTTTAAGCCAGAGTTTGTGCTTACTTTGTTCTGTACTGCTGGTCTCCTAGGGACAGCAATTCTTCTCTCAATTCATGTGTCTAGACACCAGAACAGAGCCCATATGAGCAGAATTGTTTATGAATAAATACAGCAGGCTTTTTCTCCAAAATGTTTCATTGCAGTGTCAACATCTTCTTACTCAGGCATTGAACTAGCATGGAGTTTGTATGTGTGTAGACGCATCTTTCTAAATCAAGTTGTCTTCTGTAGGATTCCCTTGCGTGCAAGCCATGCTAGGAGGGAGTGCTACAACTCATCCCTGATGGCAGGAGGTGCTCTGGCACATTTCCAATGCTGATCACACCCAGCTGACCTCCAGGCTGTTATGGAGAAAAGACTGAAGTCACCTGAGGACAACTGTACCTGCAGGTCCAAGTTGAAGCACTCTTGTTTTTTTGAGATGCTGTGCAGAAAGGTAGAGCAAACCATCTTTTCTCTTGAGCTAAAGCTGATGTTGGAAACTGGCAACAAACAAATAATAGACTAGGAAAAATGTCCCAAGTACAGTGATTTCCATGGAGATTTTCTTTATTCTGTGTTATCTACAGCCAGTGGGAGGGAAGGGTTATTGAATCACTGAGAGCTCCTAACACCAGACTGTAGCCCCTGTTGACCACCACTGATCTGACCCTTTCCCATGGACACAGGGTGAGCAACTGCTTGCCAGGCAGAGTGCAGGGACTCCAGTGAGCAGGGGCTGGTGCTGCCAAAAATGGCAGGACATGGAAAACAATCTCCTTGAGATGCTTATGTCTCTTGTACGTGCTCTGTAGCAACTGGCATAGGACTATAGGGACTGCAAATTAAATCAGAAGGATGTGGATGAACAAATGGGGTCAAATTCTAGTCCATGTCATTAGGGGACAGCCATTTACTTTAATTAATGGTAGTTGCAATCTAATGGTGTCTGACAGCAGAATTAAGGTAGGTGTGCACGTGCTTATGTGCACAGGTCATATCTGCAATCTCATAGGACAGACCTTATGGCTTTGTCAGATAGGTCAGGGTAGGAGAGATCCTAAGGGATCACCCAGTTCCCTTTCTGCTCAGGCCAGTCAGGGAACCTGTGGAAACCAGCAGGAAATAATGCCATCCCTCTGACAAACTTTAGCCAAGCTTTGCTGAGAAAACTGGACTAAAGCAAAGACTCTTTGTGAAGGTTGTTCCCCAAAACTGCCAAACAACTCCAGCAACTTCTACAGCTGGTAAATACAAAGCAAATAAGGGAATCAATATATAATAATGTAGCAGATAACAAGGTGAGGAGTGAGAAGCTGCATGTGTTTGTAGGGGATGGATCACATCTGACAAAATCAATAGCTGCCTTTGTCAAAGCTATAGGTTTGCTGACAACAGTAGACATTTGTCTAAAATGTAGTAACTTTTGACAAAAAGCCTTGGAGAACACCTGGGGGGAGGCAATCTGCTCATGCTGCTGAGCTTGAATTAGTCAAACTTTGTTAGTTAAAAAAAAAAGGCAATAATACAGGCTTCTGGACTCTCTGAGGCATGTTGACAGGACACATTTTGAACAAGGATCAGGGGCCAGTTGCTGCCCGATGTTTATAGAGCTGTATGATGCACTGATCACTCCTGCAGAAACCCTACTCATTCTCTACCCTCAGTGTTGACTGAAAGCCTTTATATCACCTAGATTTTTGTTACAGAGCAAGTTCACCACAACAGTGCCATTTAGGTGTGGCTTTCTAAAGACAACCAAGATCCATGACCATCCTATGGGCACAGTGTGCAAAGAGGTGCAAGAAATGAGTGAAGCACCAAAAAGCAGAAGGCTCCTTGAGTGGTGGAGATGGAGTGAGGTGGTCACAGAGAGAATTGTTTCTGTGGCAGGGAGGGCAGTGTGTGACAGTCAGTCCCTGCACAGACATGGCTGTTACCTGAAAGAAACATTTCTACCTTGAGTGAGCCTGGATACAAGATTCACAGAACAAGGTTTGCCCCAGAACTCCAAATGTAGCATCCTCAATAATGAGTAAGTTGGCTAAGTCTCTCATCTATGGTCCTGCTCCATAGCCAGGGTTTGGGTTAGGGTTATGGGCTTGGTCTCTTGGTCTCTCATTTTTGGCAGTGCACATCTCTAGCACACTCTCTGTACTATCTCCACTGCACATACCCAGTGCTACTGGTGACCAGCTCTAAACCGGCCACAGCAGAGCACATAGCAGTCATGTGTGATCAATTACCAAATGAAATATGTTACCCTTGATGTGTTCTCAGAGCATTTATTTTCCTGTGAGCAGCATGTTAATAAAGACGTAGCACAACCATGTGATTGCAATGAGTTCACATTGGTTTAGAGCTGGTGCTTCGTGTTGGCTTTGCCTGGAGGAGAAAGGGAGGGGAAACTCCTGCAGCATTTTCTTCCTGTACTATTAAAAACGTTCCTGTTAGAAAGGTATGTGGCACAGGAATATGTGCAGTTATCAGTGACAACTAGTCTGCAGACAACTAGTCAAAAGAAAATTCCTAATTCAGGCAACATCATCAGCCTAATTCATTGCAGCCCATAAAAGGAAAATCTGTGCTTAAACAAGGTGACGACACCGTGGGCATCGATACCTCAATATCCGCTGGCTGCTAAAGGCACAGCCACTGCTGTTTGCATGCAAAGCTTTATGAGAGGGATCAGTTATTTCATTCAGAGGGACTCAGGGAGCTGTTTGCCTTTGCCAGCCACGTTTACTGGGAGCAGGTTGACCTCTCAGCTGAAGTCACACTGCCTCGTGCCGCAGCTCAGCCCTGGTAGACTAAAAGGGGCAGGAGAGGCACAAACCAGGGATTAACACTACCTCACACATGTGGATGACCTTGTGGGGCAGCAGGCTCTAAACCTACACCTATTCCCTGCTTTCCTTTTGTGAAATAGCCTATTCTGCCAGCTCCACAGAGAGAAGCTTCTCTGTGAGCCCATCACCACGACAAGGAGCTTTGGCCAGAGGGAGGTCGGGGCTCGTCCTGTGCATCTGAGATACAGAGAGGTCTTGGCATGGTTCCTGCTGCCCCTCTTCTCCTTCCCAAACATGAAAAGAGCTGTGTGAGGTGCTCCTCCGCAGCCCTGGGCACAGTGGGCAGCATGTACAGCAGCAAAAGCCTGGGGATTTCTTGGTGTACTTGCCTGTGGGATGCTCATTGTTTTAACGTGATGCTGCCAGGTTAAACCTCGAGTTTAACTTGAGTGCCTCAAGTTCACCTTGCCTTGACATTGCCTAGCAGTTAGTGCTGTCGCAGCAGACACACGAGGGATTTGGAGGCAGGACACTGCCACAGCTGTGTGAACATCGGTGTTAGGGCACTTTGTCCACTGCTGTATTTGGTCCCACCTCAGGGAGGAGACGTTTAGCCATGCCAGCTGCATGCATGAGGTTACCGGGGCTACAACTAGGGCTCTGGACTTGGGGCTTCAAGTGAGAGGAACAGCCCTGGATGCTTTTGTTGGAGGGTGAATCCACCTGGAGGAGTACTGACTGGTAGTGGCCACTGCCAGAGCTGTGCCAGGGAGGCTGCTCAGGGAGCCTCAGCACCAGCCAGGCCTGCACCACCAGCCTGTCACTAAAAATATGCTGCAAAACCAAACAGAAAAGGGAGAGGGACAGTGGACATTTCCCCTCAGCCCCTTCTCCCAGGTCAGCCCTGGGCAGAAGGTTGACTTTGGAAGGATGTCAGTTTAGAACTGATACAGAGGCACAGGGCACCCACCAGCAGGGCTCTGGTGGATACCAGCACCCCACAAACACATCCCTGCAGCAACAAGTCCCACAGGAGCTAAACCACAAACCTGGGCCTGTGGTAAGGATGTGTAAGCAAAGCCCCACACAGCAGCACCACAACATGACAGCTTCACTGACATGTCACTGGCAGTAATGTTAGTTGCCAGGTGTAGGTGAAACTTCATGACACAGAACCCCCATCTTTTAAGTAGTTATAAAGGATAATATCAGCAGATCAGGAATTCAACCTTCCTTAGTACCCCTGTCTTTCCTCGATGGTGCTGTGAAGATCACAGCCTTAGGGCAGGTAAGGGCTTGAGCAGAAGCTGTGTAGGAATGGTGCTCTGCTGATCCTTAGGGAACAGCTCACCCATCCTACACCACATGCCTTCTGCCATTTCTGGCTAGTCTAGTCTAGTCTATCTGTTAATTAACATTTGGGTGCATTCCTAGTGCCTTTTCCTGGGCCTGAGGGCTGTGCTGCTGCTCTGCTGGGACCAGCATCCCTCTGATCAGTTTATGACCAGTTTACATCAAGGTGTGGCCTCTGGCTCTGCTGCTCTTGAGCATTTAGTGCTGGCATTGTCCCACCTGCCTTCCAGTTACTGACTCCTAGAGATTAATGGTGCTGGGCTACAGCTGCAAAAAGGGCCATGGTCACAGTTTTTCAGGAAGGTCTTTGGAAAGATTCTTGAAATAAGAGATGAAGCTGTTTTCTAGCTTTTCTTTTGGTTTTGGGTGTTTCTTTAGTGTGTGTGTGTGATTTTTTTGTTTGTTTGGTTGGTTTTGTTGTTTTGGTTTTTTTTTCTGAGGGTGGCTTTAAGGCTGGACCTTGGCTGTGGGTTAGCAGCATGGCTGCTTGCACCCCTTCCCACAGCAGAACTGGGTGTTTGCCCACTGAGGAGCTTTCTGCAAACAAGGGGAAATATTCTCAAACCAGCTCTGTCTCACTTATTTAAAGCCTTTTTATTGTCTCTTTTAACTCCTTCATGCCTTTAAAAAAAATAGAAAGAAAAGGGGGAAAAAGTTTTTAAAGGGAAAAAAAAGGAAGAGAGAGCTAAAAATAGGAATAAGTGGTAAATGGAAATTATGCCATGAAAGCAAAAGCGCTTCTTTCGCAAAGAGCACTCTGCAAGGCAGGGAAATGCTGCCACCTCCTGATGCACATCTCCAGCTCGGTGGAGGTGGAGGGACTGTGCTCCGCGGTGGCAGAGAGTTTGGGGGAGTGCCTGAGGCTTTGGGGTTCACCATCACCCAGAGCCAGCATGGCCTGAAGTAGTTTAGGGTTAGCCCCTGGGCTAAAGTGGTAAAGCAAACTGCACATACTGTCTCCAGGCACCAATGGCACAGAAATTATGCATAATCTGCGTTCTGCTAACTTGCAGGGGTTGATCAAACATTATCTTCTAGTGGGTGTGAGTGAAACAACGAAGGCAGGCAGGGAAGAAGCAGCTTTTCCATAGCAAACAGCCAAAAGGAAAGCAACTCTCTTTAAATTATATTAAATTCACATTTTAATTATTATTCTTGCAGTGAAGGAAGGCAGAGAAATAAAGGTAGGGATGAATAGCCCTTACTGATCAGCACAGAGTGGGTTGTGTTGTTCTTCTAAAGGCTTATTTCTCCTGCAAAGAGAGAAGGAAAAGTTCAGAAATCCAAAGGGTGGCCTCCCTTCCCAGGTGGACAGAAGTCTTCTGGCAGGAGTGCCTGCCCACCTTCAGCTCTCCCTCTGCAAACAGAAAGGCTAAAACATCCCCACTGACATTATAGCAGGAATAGAGACCACTTCTGAAGATGCTGTCCCATAAGTGGAGCTGCTGGTTGCAGTGAGTGGGGCACCGGGGGACAGCCAAGGATCCCATTTTGCATCAGGGAGGAGGATCTTGACTAGTGATAATGTGGACTGAAGGAACAGCACTGTGGTCAGGCCAGGGGGGGGGGTCATCACACGTGGGACCAACCAAGGGGACAGGGTGCTTTTCTGGAGGCTACCCCGGGGGTGCTGGTAGTGCCAACCTTCCATCTCAGAGCCTGGATCTGGCTTGCACCGTGCCACGGTGGGGGCAGAGCTCACATGATCTGCAAGTGCCACTCTGGGCCATCCCTGCTGGATTTAGTGGGTGCTGCTGCACCTCCTCCTCTGTGCTGCCTTCCTCAGAGGGGTTGGGCAGATAGGACTGGCACAGAGAGCTGTCTGCTGCCAGTCACAGTGCTCTCCCTCTTCTTCCCTTGCATCCATTAGATGAAGAGCTGACAGGTGGAAGTTCCCAACCAGCACACGTGGGAGAGAGAGCCTGCAGACAAGTGCGCCAAGGAGCTTCGGAGTGCCCAGCTGCCGGCAGCACTTCTGAGCCCAAACCCCAGCAACCTGTTTTTCACTTCAGAGGCTGTAGATGTGTACAGATGCAGGGAGCGGTCAGGACACTGCCTGGGCTCGGTGGGGATGGCCACGGCCCCCGGGCAGGGAGCACCGTCCTGCTCCCCACCTCTCTGTTTCAGAGGGAGCAGGGGCTGACATTTCCTCCAGCAACACTGAGAATAATCCATGGGATCAAAAAGCCTGCTTTGTCTCGGGGGATTAGGAGTCTGCTGAAGATTTACTGTAGGAAATAAGAGGAGAACTGTTTTGGAAAAGCTGGAGTGGCTGGGACACGGCAGCGATGCACCCCTCTATTTCTGGATGCAGCCTCTAGTTTGCTAACCAGCTTCTGATGTTCTAAAGCATGGTTCTAGTTAACACTGAAGGTTTGCAAAGGGCCTTTTTATTGCACTTAATTGGAAGAAGTATTCTTAGAGGGATAGTTTGAGTACAAAGGAGTTGATAGATCCACTTCCCTCCACCTGATGAGGAGGGGTGAAAGCAGAAAATGGACAGACCTGGAGGGCTGAAGGCTGCTGAATCAAGAATCCACCTTCAAATGCCCTCACCTGTGCTCCTGGGTGTTTTCTAGGGGTCAGCCCCTCTACGTGGCCCCAGTAAACCCAGCCACAAGCACAGGTGAGGGCTGCAGTCTCAGGGCTGTGAACCGGGCATTCAGGAGCAGCACAGAAGTGGCTGCGGCCAGTGATGGATGCAAGCTGCCAGCTCCTCTCCACCACGTCTCGGTCTGGGCAGAGCTCTGCTTTCTTTCAGGTAATCAGCAAAGTAGGTTTTGTAATTTACCTTGCAAACAAGACACTCATCTGCTAGCTCCTTTTTTTATTTAGAGGTTTAGCAAGCAAACAGTGGGAGACTAGAGAATTAAAGCCATGAAGTAATCTGCATATAATCAGTAATTACCATGAATCAAACCCTCCTTCAGTTCAGCTGGTTATTATTTCCCTGCTGAAGTAATTCTCTGTGCTGACAAAACTAGGAAATACTAATTTTCACCAGAATGGCAAATAATTTCCTGCTGTGTAGATAATACAGTATCAAGCAGTTTAGTGACCACATAAACCCAGCTAATGAAATTTATGGGGAGTACAAAGACCATGAAAAACAGAGGAAAAAAAATCTTTAAAAGCAATCATTCCCATGAGTGTTGAAAGAGGAGGGTATTTTGCCAGCAGCCTTCTGTTAAACATCTCCTTGCAGCTGTCACTGACCATGCCAGGGCTGGTAGTTGATGTGGGTGAGAGCAGGGTGCTCCAGTAGGACTTTTGTGAAGCCCAAACATGGGGTGATGACCATGTGTGGCTGCAGCCATCAGATGCCCTTTCGTTTGTCTCTGTAAGACCTGCTCAGGTGTCATGGCAGTGGGCACATGGCCATTGCTGGGGCAAGGACTTGGCCCTGATGCTCCCCAAAACATCTCCTGGTTTCAGGGAGTGAGAAGTCAGCCTTGCCATGCCTGTGAGGACTAGGCTGGCTGGACCAGCTGTGCTTTTGTATTCACTCAAATCCCAGGATTCTGCAAGCTGCAGCGATGTGGCAAGTCAGCAGAAGGTTTCAAAAACCAAAGAGGTATCCGAGCTTGGCCTGAAAACTCCTGGGATTTAGGGTGATCACTTTTCCTTGTGACCTTAGACATCCAAGACATCTACAGAGAGTGATCTGCAGGAGCCACCTGGGAAGCCCTGATATATTCAGTGGCTCCCAGTGCTGGTCTCTCCCTGCTGGGGGGACAAGGGCTGAGTCATTGCTTTCTACCTCTGATTCATCTGAAGATGAATCATGGCATCAAAACTCCTTCCAGCAGGTGCTGGAGCACAGCAGCTGTGCAGAGAACAGCATACAGAAGCAAGTGAGTTATCCAAGTGTTTTCTTTCAATTAATCAGCACTGAATTACTGCCAGGAACCCCTCTGGTCAGCAAACACCTGTCCTATTTGGAAGCATTGCTAACTTCTTTGTGCTTTTAAAGCCCAGAAGACACATTCCCCCTCCACGACCCAGTGAGGGAAGGCAGCCCCCAGACCAGACTGCTTGATGCAGAAGGCTGGGTTGGTTGTGTGTCCTGCTGGAGATGCTTACAAAGTGATTCTGGCTTTGCTGAAATGTAGCTGGGAAAATTCAGCCTATGCTGTTTGCTTGGCATGAAGGGGCAACACTAAAGTCACACTGGCATCCTGACACCCAGGCTGTGAGCTGCTTCCTCATGAGCTTAGAAGTCCTGGGCAGTTTGCTGGAGTTATTTCTGCTTGGTACTGAAGTGCAAAATCAAGCTGTGATAATATGGCATTGAGCATGGATGCTGCTCCACGGGAGTGATTGAGGGGATCCCAATGAGCCCTGTTCTGAGATCTTAAAATCACGGTGAAGAAAATGCCTGCCAGAGGAGTGGAAGTGGCTGAAACATAGTGCAAAATCACACTGGAGGGAGGTAGGTTTTGAAGCTTCTCTTGGCATGATACTGCCATGAAGCTGCATTAAAATGTCACCGGTTTTGCCCCAACCAACACTGTCATTAAAGGTATTAAAATGGAAACAAGCTGTCCATAGGGGCCCCTTGAACATCTTCTGTCTGGAATTGAAGCTACTGAACCATCAGAAGAGGAAACATAAAGAGGGGAATATTCAGCCCTTTTTGGTGAGAGATGCTTGATATCTGGAGAGGGGTGCTCTGATTAGTACCCAGATGTTTCCAGTTGCCAAAAGGAAGATAGTTGGAGCAACTACTCAGAGCCTGCAAATACTCTGAAAAGAAGAATTTTGAAGAAATGGGGTGGATGCAATTTTCCTTAGAGGTTGTTACTCCTGCTGCTGTCAGGAGCTGCCGGGAGTCAGGGAGTACGAGCAATGACTAATGGCAGAACCAATTCTCCAGGCAAAGCTGTGAGGAGTAGGTGGCCACATCTATCTACTCACAGCGTGGCAGGGATTAAAGGAAAAGCAGGGGCTGCACAGGATCAGGTCTGTCATTTCAACAGGAATGGGATAGGGTGTGCAGCTCCAGCTTCAGGGGACCTGCTCCATACCTCAGCACCCCTTACCTGGGGTTTGTCCACCTGTCCTCTTCCAGCTGCAGCTGGGACGGGGATGGCGTTCGCATCCCCTGCCTGCCCCTCCGCATCTGCCTGGTGATGTGCTGCCAAGATAGTCATTAAGCCCTCAGAGCTGCCAGCCAGGTTGCTCACAGGAGTGCTCCCTGCACATGTGATGTCAAAAAGCAGGTTCCTCAATTGCCAGGAACATACTTTTATAGCACTTAAACCGATCTTAACTCGCTAGGACTGGATCAGGTGAGGAAGAGCTGTCCAATCAACTCGAGGGGCAGACAGGAAGCACTGTGTCTTCCTAGGGCTGGTGAGGTACCCAAGCGGCAGTTTGGGAATCAGTAAGGTCTGTCCCAGCTGCAACCACAAAAGGTGTGTCAGATGTCTCCCATGGGCAGGCTACCACCCCCCAAGAGTTGTTCAAGTGGGAAAAGCAGTCAGGAGTGGAGAGGGGAAAAGTGACCGAGTGGCACCAAAAAGGGAAACCACTGCTGCTGCCCCAGCAGCCTGTTGGGAGCCCTCTCCTGGTGATTCATGTTGCCACCTGCAAATAGAAGGAAAGGGAAACTCCTTCTAGCCTGTAGCTGAGGCGACAGCGGGCACTTGATCGAGCTCCAGTCGAATTGCCATCAGATCCTCTGCCGATGCAGATCTTGGCTGCAGAGCCCGTGCTGAGGCTTTGCCTTGGTGTCTCCTCTTGGAACTAGAACTACTCTGGTTTGTGTAGATGTTGGGTTTCAGGGCTCTGACTGCTGACATAATCCTGCACTGCTACGGGTGCACTGTTTGCTTTGCAGAGGGCTCTGCACTGTACTCCAAAGCTGGTGCTGACACCTCCTCCCTGTGGTGATCCATGGGCTGGGGACCCACTACAGAGTCTGTGTTTCTGTCTGCACCCTCTGAGCAGGCCAAGGGTTCACGGCAACCGGGTAAAGCAAGTGGAGATATGCCTCAGGGGTGGCAGCTTCATCCAAGCCAAGATGGTCCTAGCACCACGGGGAATGCCCATTGCAACCAGTCTGGGGCTGTGGGTACCTGTTTGCATAGTCAGGGCAACAGCACCTTTTGAGGCCAACTCTGCATGGCTCAGTGCACTCATCAGACAGGTGATGGTGTGTCAGTGTCCATCTGAACACTGCCCTGTGCCACACTCAGGGAAGGGTGACTCTCTCAACTAAAGGTCCTTTTAAAATGCCTTCTGCTTTTCTAATCCAAATCTAATGGGAGATAACATAATCCCTTTATGATCTCTAGTATTTAATGGTTGCTGTTTGCAACACACTGCTAAAAAAAGAACCAGAATGATGTCCTTTGAAATTTTTGCTTCTTCAGTACTTGTTCTCTTCCATTTACCTCTTTATTTTCAGTCTGTGATGGATATGTCACTGTTATTTATCTTTTGATAAAAACTCTGACTGACCAATTTTGTACCTCCCTAGTCTTCTGCTCTGGTGCTGCCACCAAGTAACTTTTGTTTCCTCTTTCTACACTTTTTACTTTGTTCTTTTTCCCACCATTTTGCAGTAGCAGAGGTAGATAGTTTTTAACTGCCCCAGATTACAGTTGAAGGAAGGTGGTAAGTTGAACATAGGCTTCTCTTATATTGAATGTTACTGACATGTTATTTTTGTGGCAGACTTTGACCCTTTGATTTTAACCAGCTGCTGTAAATGCACAGAAGTAAACAACAGACTCTGTAAACAGTTCAATAGAAAAAACTTGATTGAGTACCTTACAAGACAAAGCAATCAATAATCTATTACACATCTAATCACAGGCATGACTTAGCCCAGCAGCCCTCTGCTGCCCAGCATTCCACCAAATGAAAAGGGCAGCTGGAGACCACACTAAGAGGGACACAAATCACTGCAATCACAAATGCATCACTAGCAGTAGATCTATAAATGCAAATATTCAAATGCAACAGTCACCTCTCCCTGCTAGTGAATCATGCTACTGCTGTCAGGAGACCAGTTGCTATGGCAGAAAGCTCTAGCAGTGGCAGAAGGCCAAGAATCCTGCCTTGGAAATGTTCACTGAATTTAACTCTTGACTTTTCTCAGACAAGGTTCATTACTTCCTGTGACTGGGTCATATCAAATGAATGTGTTTTCTGCCCTAGGTGCTGGTTTGGAATGGATATGATTAATCACCAGGACAGCAAAGCAGGTCAGTAACAACCATTTGTCAATAAGGAGGTTTTTTGTACCTTCAAGTCCAACATGTGATGGCTGCAGTCACAGTTATGCAAGGGCCTTTTTGGTATTTCTCCTTTCCTTTCCCTTTCCTAATTCTTTTCTTTTCCTAGTTCTCTTAATTCTTTTCTTTCTTTAATTCTTTCTTTCCTCACTTGCCTCTTTGCTTTAGGCAAGCTACACCCCGTTCAGTGCATGGACACACTCAGAGCACACTTTCAGTGCAAGCCAAGGATGCCCTGAGGAGATTCTCCACTCTGAGCAGTCACAGCCTAGGCACAGGCACTGTGCTGCTCCATTTCAGTGACAATGTAGGCTGCTGTCTGTAATATCCACCAGGAAAATGAGGAGTTTAGAGACTTCAGCAAGGAACAGGTATAAAGATTGGCTGGAAAGTAATTTTGTGAATGGCAGAACTGCTCACACACAGAACTTAGGCACAAGCTCTTCTTTCAGCTGCCTAAAGAGTAGGTCTGGCTCCCTGCTCACAGGGCAGCTGCAGGTGTGTCTATTGCACTTAGATCTCAAGCCTTCATAGCTCTGTGAATGACAGATCTCAGACTTTGTTACTGGGCCAGACTGGGCAATTTAGGATTACTGAGATCTAAGGATGAAATGCCCTTCAAATACTCATGCAGTGATGCTTCTGACTTCTTTACCAGTATGATGAGCACTTTGAAAGTTAACTGAGGCTGGCAGAATAAACCAGATGGTGTTACTGTGAGACAACTACCAAAGAGAAGAGCTGCATTTATAGTTATAAATATATATATTGTATATAGTTATGCAGACTCACAAATGGTGACAACCATTTTTTCTGCCATAATCACACCACAAGCATTACTGTTGTGGTGAGAAAAGTCTTGAATATAGGAGACCACACACAAAATCATAGTGGAGCCCAAGATGGTGAAGCTGGAAGGTCTGCTGTACAGTATTCCTACTCCTGACTGTACCTCTGGAGTTTTGCCCAGCCCCAAGAGCAGGTTAATAATAACCACATGCCCTTGTACTTTGTTCTGTAGCCTGCAGAACACTTCATGTTCCACCTTCCCTGATCGTGTTCTCACTTTAAGCACTTCTTTCCCCCCTCATATACAATTCCATCTTCCAGGAACAAGTTCACAAGGTAAGAGTCCTCTTACACTCTCTCATGCTTCCCTTCTCAATAGGCTTTTGACTATGTGCTCAGAATTGAAGGAGTTACTCCAGAAAAGAGAATCACAAAAGCCCTGTGCAACATGCTGTACCCTGCTAGGCAGCACTTAAAAATGCCTTTGCAGTATCACCCATGCTCTTTGTCATCTTTTATTAACAATGATTTTGACTGCTGCATCCTCTTCTCAAGATACATTGATGGTAAAAACAACCCTAGAACATACAAGCCACAAGCTCCCACTTTTGTATTTTTATGGGTTTTTAACTAATGGATCACAGTAAGATTTCAGCTTTTTTTTTGTAGAGATGACCACAGACACCATCTGATGAGACATTTTCTTGTTTAATAGGAGTCCTCAGATCAAGTGCAGAATATTAATTGTAACTTTGTAGATCACAGATGAAACCTTTGAAATCCAAGGATCCCTCAGGTATACCAGGGAAAAAGCAGGCTTCATGGAAAAAAGCAACAACCAGGAACATTTAAAATGAACCATTTATTAAACCAAACTGTTATTTTAACAGTTACATAAGTTACACAGCATGTTTAAGTCAAAAGATTTCACAAAGAAAAAAAAACTTAAACTTTTATTATGCAGGCAAAAATAGTACCACACAATATGTACCTGGGAGGGAAGAAGGGAAGGGGAATTGCTAAACATTCAAATAAGGCCATGATTATTTTAAAACAACAATAAAACAATAACACCCCTCCCCCCCCAAAAAAGATCCATTTTCCTTTCAGTGTGTTCAGTGCTGCTAACTATATGTACTTTTAGTGTAGAGATGTAATTGAGGCAGTGATCTCTTGATAGCTAGGTTTAGTGTTTTAAAACCCCATCAGGAGAGGAGTAAGGCTCATTAGTACATACAGCTGCCCTTGGAATGTCAAGCTCTCTTGCCTTCATTAACTTAAAATTCACAAAGTGCACAGGTAAGATATGCCAAAAAATTGAAACTGCTACTCTACCCACAGCTGCCCATGCTTAATACTTAGTGGTCTATTGGAACAAAGAATGTTCTTCCCAAAGAGATGTGTAAGAAAAGCCACTGTAAAACATTTAGTTGCAAAGATGCACTAGGAGCTTCCTGTAAACCGAAAAGTAGAAACCCATGGGTTAATTGTGTAAAGAAAAGAATACAAAAAACACTAGAAATGACCAAACCTTCAAAGAACAAGCACCACAATGGACATCAGCATTGGAATTTGCAGTGTACAGCAATGCCATCCTTTTACTCTAACCAATCCACCTCATCAAACTCGGAGTCATCTTCCGAGTCGCTGTACTCCACAGCGATGCGGCGAGACAGGATGGTGGCCACGTCGTTCTCAATGCGCTCGTGCTTGGCTTCCTGCTCGCGCTGCTCTTCCACCTTGCGCAGCTGGATACCTACAGAGGAGCAAACACAAGTATCTTACTCTCCTCCCTGACCATTGCATAAAGTATTCAGCTCAGGAGTCACAAAGTGGCTTTGGAAGCAAAACTGAACGCTGAGGACACTGTCCTTCTGAGACAGAAGTTTCTCGGCTGAGTCTTTAAAGACAGGAGTGGCAGCCACTGCCATGGCAGACTAGGTCACCAGTTCTACTGTAACAGACTGCTTCTGACTTCCCCTTAAAAATACATCCACATTTTAGTACCTCTGTGATGAAGCCATTTTACTATTTGCATTTCCAGACACTTCCTATACTCTCTCTTCAAGATTTCAATTAGAAGTTACAGCTATTTGAGTATCCTAACAGAAGAGGGCTTCTTGTAACCCAGTTCTGACCAAGTAATGACCTGTTTTGGGATAAACTAAAGATGAAACACAAAGGAGAAACAAACCATGCTGACAGTATGAGAAAGTTAAATCCAGTAATTTAGTTAAGACCAGGACAGAGATTATCTACTTTGGGTTTATACTCACAACACCGCAGACTGACACAGTCTAAATGTGACCTACACCCTGTACTTAATACTCTCTCTTGTCAGCTAAAAGGCAATGCAAGCACAGGTCCTTAGGCAGAATTTCAGCTGTGGTGACTGAAGCCTTTGTTCCTTGTGCAAGGCTTGGTCAAAAGCATTTTCAGAAATCACCAAAATGATACCAGCAGGCTCCCTTTTATTTCTTTTGTGGGCACTCTCTACCAACATTCAGGCAGCACTGTTGAGCTCAACTGTTGCTGCTATCTCCTCAGATTCAATGACATTACCAATTCATGTGCATACAGATGTTTTAAAAATACTCTGAAATAGTATGATAGCCTATTTGTTGATATTGCAGTACCACACAGATTCTGTTCTGTGTTTGCTGTGAGGATCTATCTGGCCACAGGTACATAAACTAAAAGGTACAGCTTTGACATACAGTTCCTCACTAGATTATCAGGGGAGCATTGTCCTGCACCTCTGCCATTCCCTCAAACTCTGCACTGCAAGGTGTCCAGCTGGCAAAGACTGCTCCACTGCTGTGCTGAGATGTGGTGACATCAGATACTCAACAACTTCAACTATTACACAGTGATTTCTGCCTGTCATTAACACATTGCTGTCATACTGATACATGACCGAAATTCCAATGCCAATTATCTGTTCTGCTTTTATCTAACAGTCTGTGGAAAACAGTGTTTAAGTCTTCAGCACAATCTGTGGGTTATCAGAAGTAGCTACCTTTCCAGGTACACAGAAGAGAATCTCCACAGAACATCTCTAAACACATTTATCTATTTAGAAGTCTAACTTCCACACAGAAGCAGTTTTTTCACCCAAACTAAACATCTGGCCACCTGGCGAAGAGACTAGAAAGCAGAAAGAGATTTAAGATGCATTCCTCTAACTTCTTACACATCTGGAACGTTCCATCTCTCAGAGCTAATGTGTAGTTAGCAAGTTTCTGAGCCTGTTCTTTCTTGCCTCTAAACAGCCAAACATTACCTTTCCGTATCGCTTCCAGCAGAACACTTCTAGCATCACTGATGACAGGAAGAGTCGAAGGATGGCGTTTGGGTTCAGGAGCAGGAATCACTTGGGATGGTGGAGATGGAGGCATCAGGGGGGCATGAGGGCCAGGGACAGCTGTTGTGGGAGGAGGGTGCAGCACGGGTGGTGGGTGAGAAAGGGCTGCAACCGTGACAGGAGAGGAGGGTCGAATGCCAGGAGGCGGCAGGGGAGGAGGTGGAGGTGGTGGAGGAAGTCCCTGTACTTCAGCCTGTGGAGGAACTGGGTGAACTGGTACAGCTTCACACACTTGGGCAGCTCTAGTGACTGGAGGAGAGGGTTGTGCTAGGGGAGGAGCAATTGGAGGTGGAGCTGGATGTAGGACTCCAGGAGCTATCTGGAGAGGAGCTGGTGGAGGTGGCACAGCTGGGGCCTGCAGAGCAGCTGTGGGAGGGGGTGGAGGAGGTGGGACTGGGGGTGGA